>PVKU01004334.1:0-150022 GCA_004027475.1 Anoura caudifer | reverse complement strand
CTCCTGCCCGGCACAGAGGTCTGCTGCCCCAGTGAGTGTGGGGCTCAGGCCTCCTGCCCGGCACAGAGGTCTGCTGCCCCAGTGAGTGTGGGGCCCAGGCCTCCTGCCCGGCACTGAGGTCTGCTGCCCCAGTGAGTGTGGGGCCCAGGCCTCCTGCCCGGCACTGAGGTCTGCTGCCCCAGTGAGTGTGGGGCCCAGGCCTCCTGCCCGGCACAGAGGTCTGCTGCCCCAGTGAGTGTGGGGCCCAGGCCTCCTGCCCGGCACAGAGGTCTGCTGCCCCAGTGAGTGTGGGGCCCAGGCCTCCTGCCCGGCACAGAGGTCTGCTGCCCCAGTGAGTGTGGGGCCCAGGCCTCCTGCCTGGCACTGAGGTCTGCTGCCCTAGTGAGTGTGGGGTGCAGGCCTCCTGCCCAGCACAGAGGTCTGCTGCCCCAGTGAGTGTGGGGTGCAGGCCTCCTGCCCAGCACAGAAGTCTTCCCCTGCTGAGGCTGGGGTCACCCTGCTCCCCTGTGCAACAGTGTTTGCCTTTGTGCTTTACATACAAAAGCCTGGAAGAACTTGGTCATAAGCAAAATGTCACTCCTGGGGTTAGCAGAACTAGGTGTAGGATACTTAATTCACAGTAAGTGACATGCCTGTTTATTTGTTTGTTTTTATCTGGAGTGATGAAGAGAATAAAGGGTTATGGCTGGTAGTGGTGAACTACATCTCCCATGGTCCAGGGAGAGACAAATGATTTAAGCCTTACTGTCCTTTTTCTTTGTCTACTATCTTTTATCTTTTTTTTTTTTTGGCTTTTTTCATATGTGTGGGTAAATGCTCACTGTTTGCCCATCTGTCACTACTTTCATTTACCTTCTGCCTTATTTGCCTTATTTTCATGTCCTTTTCGGTGTATATTTCTCTTATCAGTTAGTTAATCCATTCATTCAGCCTTTTACTGATCATTTCTTCTGCCTAGGCCTAGGGCACCATGACTAGTGTGGTGAATGGAATAATAGTAAAATACACTCTTAGCACCCAGTATAGGGAAGAAAGAGATATGTATTCAAATGGTTCTGATACCAAAGAAATAATACTTAATCTGAGTCTGTGTGATAACAGCAGACATGGCTAACTGAGCACTTGCTTGTGCCAGGCCAGGCTCTCAGCACTCATTCCATCTGGTTTCAGAACAGTAAGTAGGCAAGTAGGGTTCAGGACAGGAGGACTGGTTCAGGCCTGTCCAGAAAGGTCTCTGGGTTTGGACACGTTGCCTCCAGACTTGGGGTTGGCCTGGACCTTCACTAGGGTCTTGGGTCTATTTCTCTCTAGGCACAAGATGCTGGGGGATTCCTTCAGCTCAGGGCTGTGAACATTAACTTAATCCTTTTGTAAAGAACCTGGTTTTGCCAGCTCCTGGTAAGGCTTTCGGAGTGATGTCTGCTTCTGGTGGGCTGCAGCCAGGCCTGACTCACCTAGGTCCCATGTCAACTACTATCTTATTTTTCTCTCTCTTCTAGTCCTGGCCTCTGTCCCCTTTGGTTTGCACCCTACCCCTTCCTCCGCCCCTCACCAATTCCCTGGGCTCCAATCTTGCCCTCTTCTGAGTGTTCCCTTCCCACCTGTGAAAGAGACCACCAGTGCTGTGCTCTGGCCTGGGAAGGCCAGCCCGGTGCAGTGGAAGGTGGGAGTGATGCTCGGGCCTCAGCTCTGATGCAGTTGGTCCTATTACCTTGGGCCACCTCCCCACCTAGGAGTGTTAGGGGTTGAAATGTGTCTTCCCCAATGTTCATGTTGAAGCCTCAACCTCCACTGCAGCAGTATTTGGGGGTGGGGCCTCTAATGAAGTAAGGAAAGTTAAATAAGGACATAAGGGTGGGGCCTTGATCCAATAGGCTGAGTGTCCTTATGAGAAGAGCACCAGAGAGCTTGCTCTCTTTCTGCTGTGTGAGGGCACAGTGGGAAGGTGTGCCAGCCAGGAGCAGAGCCCACAGCAGGAATCAGATCACTGACCCCTTGATCTGGGATGTCCAGTCACCAAAACTATGAGAAAATAAATTTCTCTTCTTCTTTTTTTTAATACTCGGGATATATTTATTGATTTTTAGAGAGAGAAAGAAAGGGAGGGAAGGAGGTGGGTGGGCGAGAGAAAGAGGGAGACAGGGAAGGAAGGAAGGAAGGAAGGAAGGAAGGAAGGAAGGAAGGAAGGAAGGAAGGAAGGAAGGGTCAGTATAAGAAACATTGATTGGTTGCCTCCCATACATTCCTCGACCAGGGATTGAACCCACAACCTCTTGGTGTTTGGGATGACACTTCAGCCAACTTAGCCACCACCCGGCCGGGGCAAATTTCTGTTCTTTAACACTTCATTCAACAGTATTTACTTATGGCAGCCAGAGCAGACTAGTGCAGTAAGCCTCACTGGCCCATCATTGCAGGGGAGATGCCCCTTACAGGGTGTAGGAGGTAGACTACCTCCAGCCCCCCAGCCCCTCCCATGAGGGCATCTTGCCAGCCAGGATTCTTCATGCAGGACACAGGGATCCCTCCTCTCTTCCCTCGACAGCAGGGACTGAGTGGGATGGGGACACCAAGACGGGTACCTGTGTTATAAGAGGAGCTTGTACTTCTAGGGGAGCTTGATTGCTCTGCGATAAGAGAATCACCCACACATCCCCGACTCTAGGTTGCTGGCTTTTTGGAGGACTGAATGGGCCTGGGGCTCCTGTACTCCTTTATTCACTGACCAGGCAAATCCAGTTTGGGATGAAGTTCCTTCTAGATTGGATCTACTTGTATCTGGATGCAAAAATGAGGGCACTGGCAGGATAAAATGTTATACGACTCAACACACACACACACACACACACACACACACACACACACATACACACACACACACTCCAATTAAAAAATGAGGACCTGCATAGACACTTTTCCAAAGAGGATATTCAAATGGCCGTATGAAACAATGTTCACTGTCACTAATGGTTAGAGAAATGAAAACTAAAACCACAATGAGATATCACCTTATACCTGTCAGAATGGCTGTTATCAATAAATCAACAAATAACGGGATCTGGCAAGGACGTGGAGAAAAGGGAACCTTAGTGCACTGTTGGTGGGAATGAAGACTGGTGCAGCCACTATGGAAAACAGTTTGGAATTTCCTCAAAACCTAAAAGTGGAACTGCCTTTTATCCAGTGATTCCAATGGTGTGATTATACCCTAAGAGCCCTGAAACACCAATTCAAAAGAACCTGTGTGCCCCAATGTATCATTATTTACAATAGCTAAGATTTAGAAGCAGCAAAGTGCCCGTTAGTAGATGAGTGGTTAAAAAGTGTTGGTGTACACACACACACACACACACACACACACACACACATACACACGAATATTACTCGGCCATAAAAAGGATTGAAATCTTACTATTTGCAACAGCATGGATGGACCTACAGGGTGTTATGCTCAGTGAAATAAGTCAGTAACTTCACTTATATGTAGAATCTAAAGAACAAAATAAACGAACAAACACAATAGAAACAGATGCATAGACATAGAGAACAGACTGTTGCCAGAAGGGCATGGGGTGAGGGGACTGTGTGAAAAAGGTGAAGGAATTAAGAAATTCAAATTGATACTTACAAAATAGTCATTGGCCCTGACTGGTGTGGCTCAATGGTCTGGGAGTCATCCCTGCAAACCAGAAGATTGCTGGTTCTATTCCTGGTCAGGGCAGGAATGTCTAGGTTGCAGGCCAGGTCCCCAGTTGGGGGTGTGTGAGAGGCAACTGATGGATATTCTCTAGATGTTTCTCTCCCTCTCTTTCTCCCTCTCTTCCCCTCTCTCTAAAAATAAATAAATGTTAAAAAAATACTCATGGGATGTAAAGTTCATCATAGGGAATACAGGGGTGGGCAAAGATAGGTTTACAGTTGTGACTAGGTGAAACAGAGTTTAGTCTTGTATCATTACTTATTTTCCATAGGAACAACTGTAAACCTATTTTTGTCCACCCCTGTATAGTTAATAATATTGTGATAACTGTATATGGTATCAAGTGGATACTGGAAATATCAGGGGGATCACTTTGTAAAGTACATGACTGTCTAATCACTATGCTACACACTTTAATACAAAATAATATTGAATGTAAACTATAATTGAAAAGGTTTTTTTAATGTTCTTAGTATTGACTTTCTTTTCACTTTTAATTGAATTTTGGTGATTGGAAGTAGGTGGTTGAGAGGAAGGAGAAGAATTTTGAGTAAAATGAGTCTCATCAGTTACGTGAATTGGAAAGGAAGATTAGAAAACAGGGACTATTGCTGTCATTTGTTTAAAGGAATTGTGTGCCCTGGAAACTACTCTCCCCATGAAATACTCTTCGGTGAGTTCTTGAAAAGGAGAGGGCAGTTCAATTTGCCACCATTTCTGTCATTTCTATTTGGATTATGACCTTTCAGTCATTGATGTTTGTGTAGGTTTCTTTTTTCCTCTGGTTTATATACTTGTCATCAAACTCCAAATTAACTTTTCTTATTAACAGAGTAGATATTCTGAAACTACTACTGCTCTACATGTACTATAAGTAATGCATGTTTTGAATATTCATCCATATGCATGTATTGTTGTACTATGTATCATGGTGTTAGTGTAGCTTATGTAAGGCTTGTTGTCCAAGGAAGCAGAACTTCCTAACCTTCCCAAGGTGCCTTCTCCTAAGGCTTCCTACATTTTGTTTGATTTATTTCTGGGTTCTTTATCCATAGAAAGCATACCTTTTTTTTTTTCTAGTTTCCTTCTGTTCTTGTCTTTCTTAAAGAACTTAAATCCATTATAATTCATTGTTATTCAGTCCTCTGTGTTTTAAAACAAAGACTGTGCATTCACTGTGTTTTTGGCAGACGAAGACTGTAGTTAGGGCTCAGGGTGGTAGATCTCCTGTTGACTGCTTTGAGTTCCTTAAAACTGTATTCTAGTTGCATTCATCTTTTCAGGATCCTAAATGGACAGAGACAATTCCTATTTAAAGTACATGCTGACCGTGAGCTACGTAATGCACACTTCTCCACCAGTCTGCCCCCCCCCCCCCACACACACCCCTGAAGCTCAAGCTGCTCCAGGGCCTGAGCTTGTCTACCCACCTTTCTCCACTGATTGACCAGGATCCTCAGCTCTCGTGGGGTAATGACCAGACCAAAATTGCTGTCATATGTATACTCGAAACCAAGTGTTTAATAACTTTTTTTCCATTGAGATAAAGTTAACCTCTTTGTTTTGATACAAATAAGAGAGTTCTTTGCAATTGAAGAAATGTTTACTTGAGTTTTTTTGATGAAAGTGATTCTCTTGCTAGGTTAACAGTCTCATATGGGCGATAAAATGCATCTGAGAAACACGTTGTAAAGCGTTTGCTGCTCATCATGCTCCCTTGTGAGTCCTGTGGTTCCTGGTTCTCAAATATGAGATTACTTCAAATTTGGAGGGCTTTCTAACAGACTGCTGCCTCCTCCTGCCACCCACAGTTTCAACCTTGGGAGTCTAGGGTGGGCCCCTATAATTTGCATTTCTAAGATGTCCCCTGACCCTACTGCTGCGGGCTGGTCAGGGCACACGTGGGGAATCACTGCCCTAGCCATCAGATAACGAAGAACAGATTGGATGCGAGTGGCAGGTCATTAAATTTCCACAAGTGGTGTTGGCTTGGCTTCACACACTGCTTGGAGAAGCACGTGAAACAGAGCCCCACAGGGCAGTCATATGCTGAATGCAAAGGAGCAGACTGGCTTCTCTTCCAAACATCTCAATTTTTATTGCTTCTGCTACGTGAAATGTGTCCTACTTGTAGGATGTGTAGAATTAAAAGTTGATTTGTGAACTAAAAATACGGCAAACTATTTTTAAATCAGAGCCTGTAAATAAACCTGCACATTTAGACGTAAAAGTGGACCATTAAGAAGCAGAGCTCCTGTCATTGTAATGTGTTGATTGGGTTACAGTTACCTGCTCTCAGGTGTGCTAAGAGCAGAGCCCATTTTTTCACTTCCTATGGCTTGTGTAATTTCTTACCACCTAGTTTTAGGAGATCTTGCACTGCTGACTCAAAGTGGTAACCCATTCTGAGCTCTGGCTTCTCAGTACTGTGGCTGGCAGGTATCCAGGCACTTAACACGGTAAGGTTTTCTGCCTGGGCACTGTGCGAAGTGGTGTGCTGATAAGTGCATCCCTGGTAGGCAGCCTGGAAGTTCAGCCACCTCCTCTTGCCATTCCACCCACTCCAGAGGAACCACAGCTGGAGCCCCTGTTTCCTAGCCTTTTGAGAAGTGTACCAGGCTGTGCTGTGTAGTATCTTACCACTGGATGGGTATCTCACTGCCCCCCAGCCTGTCCTCACACTCAGGCAGAGGTGCTCAGCACACCTGGTGGGCTGCTGTTTGTCCTGATCTCAGCACACCTAGGGGAGAAGGGTAACTAAGGGTGGAGCTTATCTTCGGTGAACTCAGCCGCTTTCTTTTAGGCTACTTACTCTCCATGTGGGCCTCTTGTGGCCAGATGGGGTGCACAGGCAAGACAGGGGTGGAGCATTCGGTCTTGTTGCTTTGACCTCTGAATTGGGCATTGGCTGGACAACAGCCCGTGCCCCACGCAGCCTGTGAGGAGACCTTCTGTCCACTCTGGTTCATACACAATCAGCCAGAACCGAACCATCCTCCCTTTCACACCAGCACAGTTAGAAACCGGTAGAATCGCTCTTTTGTCATTGGCAGTTGACAAGAATTGGACCACAGTGCTTGGGTCTGTCACCTCCAGCTCCAGAAAACTCAGGAAAGTACCCTTGAGTAGCATAACTGTGTGAGCACCCCCTGAAACTGACCTGGGACTCCACCATTCTGTGTACCTGCATTGTCTCATTTTGTTAAGTGAAGAGTTTAGAGTAGAAGATCTCTGATTCTTCCCTTCAGGATTTAAATTCTAGTACCTTGTAAGAGAATGTTGATTTCATCTGGAGAAGCCTGGAGAAGTGATGTAAATTAAAACCACACTGATTAGAAATTTGTCCTTTTACATCTCTTCTCCCATTTAGCCTCTTGTACCTACCTTTCTTTCTCCTCACTGCAGAAGAATAGTGAACTGGCATGAGTAGTTCTGAATTTCAGGACAGCTGTTCTTTGGGGCCGGCAGGATCAGGCGGATATGCAGAACATGGGTGCTTTATGATAGCAGTTTAGTGACTTCGTGTTCTCCCTCTTACAGTCCTTACCAGCTAGTGTTTCCAGCAGTTTCATCTTTGCCACTGTCCTCAAGATGGTCTCATTCCTTATGTGTATCAGCATAGTTTATTGCATTTTGCATAGTACTCTGTGTTAATTGGTTTTAGGTGGTAGACTCTAGAGTAAGGAGCATATCTAATGGACTCATTTTATAATAGAACTGATTATAGTGACCTCTATAAGTAAGTGCTTGATCCATTTTTATAATTTTGCAATTTAGACTCATTAGTACTGCACATTCTCATTGCAGCCTGTGAATTGGGAGGGCTGCATGCAGTTAGATCCGTGTCAGAATGACACAGCTGCTGCTCGTGGTTGTCTTCATAGTACACTAAAGGTTTTACTTCATTTAACATCTGAATAAATTCTCAAGATTTTATCGGATAAACTGATTCTTTTTCTTTTTTAAAGAAAAAAGATTTCATTTATTTATTTTTAGAGAGAAGGGGAGGGAAGGAGAGAGGGAGAGAAACATTAACATGTGGATGCTTCTCGTGTGCCCCATACTGGGGACCTGGCCCGTAACCCAGACATGTGCCCTGACTGGGATGTAACCAGCAACTCACTGGTTCTCAGGCCGGCACTCATTTCACTGAGCTACAGTAGCTGGGGCTGAACTGATTATTCGTGTGTGTGTGTGTGTGTGTGTGTGTGTGTGTGTGTGTGTGTGTGTGTTGGTTCAGACTACCAAAAAACTTTAAAATTTTCTTTGAAACTATTCCGAAGCAAAAGAAGAGGCATTTGATTGTTAAGAGCAAGCTTAGGGGTATGTGAGAAGTATGTACAGTTACTGTGAGGCTTCTCCCAGTCCTCCAACTCTACCTGTTGGTTCCTTGATATCATAATTGGAGAGATTTTGGAAACCTGTCCTGTCCTCACCGCTGACTAGCTCTGTGCCCTGGAGTTGCTTTACTAGTCTTCATGTATAGAAGGTGGTTTGGAGTTTGGTGGTTTCTAAAGGCCCTTTGAGCTGTCACTTTTTTTTTTTTTAAGTGCTGTCAACTCTCTCATGGTAAGATGTGATTTCTTAAGTAACAGGATAATTTCAGCATAATGTTTTTTAAGGTAGAGAGAAGCATGGAGTAAGTCCTCATGGGTACCCATTGCTGGCTTCAATAGTTACCAATTACAGGCCAGCCTCATTTCATCTAAATGCCCATACTCTCCAGCAGCATATCCCAGATGTCTGTTCCTTTCACCTGTAAATATTAGAGTAAATATTTCAGTAACAATAACTCTTTAATATTATCAAATATCAGTGTTTAAATTTCCCCACCTATTTTAAAAATCTTATTTAAAATTGGGTTGTAAAACCAAGATCCAAGTAAGGTCCATACATTGCAGTTGGATCTATTTATTTCTCCACTCTTACTTATTTATTTTTATTATATTATTTCTTTACTATTTTAATTATTTATTTTTAAAATGGAGGTTGATTTCTTGGGGTAACAGGTTTCTTGCCCCTTGGGTCTCCCACAGCTGAAGTTTGCTAACTAGACTCCGTTTAACATGCTCTTCTATTCCTGTGTGTCCTGTAAATTCCGTTCGGATCTAGAGCTGATTCCAATTTGATTTTCTGGCAGGACTTTTCCCTGGTGCTGCGTGTGCTGCCATCAGGAGGAAAACACAGGAGCCAGCAGCCTTGATTACGCCTGCTTCCATAATTCACCAGGGTTGCAAAACGGTTACATTTGAATCCTCTCCCTCTTCTTACATTCGTTAGCCACATAGGAGAGAGCTCAGCTGTTGTGTTGAAGTACATCCACACAGGGACATCTTGCCCTCTTTTGGGCAGTTTTCAGAATGAATAGTTCTGGTTCCCCAGCATCCATTAGCCACCAGTAAGGCCGTTTGTTTGTAGAGAACTTCTGAGCTGATGATTTAAGATAGTGCTAAAGAAATTTCATGCCGTTGATATCCTTGTTGCTGCTCAGGTTGGCCACTGAAGCCAGTGCCAGCTTCGTGTGGTTGCCACCACCTTCTGCACATGCTTGTGATCTGTTAGCCACAAAAGGCCAGAAGCTGCAGGACTTCAGGCTCCTTTGGCCGGTCCTCACCCTCAGGTCCCTTCAGTTGGAAATGGAATTGGGGGCCTGGGTTTGGGAATTAGGAACTCTCATTGCTCCCAGGTTGGTTGTTGTATCTGGGCCTTTGTAGTGGACAAAGGTAATTTTGTTTGTTTTGTTTTGTTTTGAGCATAATCTGTTGTAAATTCACACTGATATTTCTAATTCACAAGAGAGTTTACTTCTTTGATTTTATATTTGTACCTCTTTTATGCTGAAAATATTTGCTCTAGAAACATAAATATAATTACTTATTTGCTTTATTGTCCTATTTTATTTATGCAAAATATATATAAACATTTAGAATAACTCTACCAATATTATTATCAATAATTTCACTGCTTAAAATAGCTGAAGATGATTGGTCCGTCAGGGTTCATCCCACTAGGGAAATACAATCAAATTGCTGTGTTTCGAAGTTCTTCGGCATGATTCCTCTCTGTATTTATGCCACCAACTCATTTCATAATTTGGTTAATGTTTTTCCATTCTGCTTTTGACTTTTTAAGACTTAAAAAAAATTAACATTGGTTTGTAGTTCTGTAAACAATGACATGGTTCCAGAGCCAGAAGAAATGTCCTTAGAGAAATCTTGTTTGGTGTTTTTACCTCTTACCCTCTTTCCCAGCCTCTCCAACCTCTTCGGTCACTGTTTTTAAAAGGATTTCCTTCTTCTTTTTACTTACTGCTTTTTAATGCAAACAAATACATGTACCCATAGTTATACTATTTTTAACATTTCTTATTTTATTAAAAAAAAGCAGCAGCCTACTTTACCCAAACTAGAGTTTAAAGGTTATCTTCTAACTATATGGCACATTGTAACTTAATTAGTCAGACATAGGGTTAAACCGAATGTGCTTATTTATTCAGTTATCTTGGAAGGGGTAAGTATAGTAACTGCCACCTAAGCATTTTAGTAATATTCCAAAATATTTAGAATATACATTTATATTCCTGTGTTGTTTTTGCTGTTAAAGGGAAAAAAAAAACAAAAACAACTTAGTCTGTTTAATTTACGTGTATTCTAGTTCTGTGGTTCTCAACAGGCAGAGTGCATCCCCCAGGGGACATTGGGCAATGTCTGGAGATGTATTTGATCACCGGACAGTGGGGGTTGATGCTAACATTTTTACAATGCATGGGATGGCGCACAACAAAGAATTGTCTGATTTCAAATGTCAGTACCGTATGTCACTTGTGAGAAACCCTGCTCATTGTCAACCAGGCATTTGAAAATTTGGGTCATCTCCCACTCCCTCCCACCTCCCTCCTTTCTTCCATTCCTCCTCTCTCCTCTTTTTCAGTAAAACTAGATATTTACATCTAGGACTTTAGGAAAACATAAATCATATAAAATAAAAAGAGATGAGTGGATCAATGATGTGTGCTTTCTCGGGCCTATCTAAAGAGAATAATAATTCTGTACTTGAAAGCTTTACTCTAGTATAAATCATATACTTAACCAAGTATTTGGGGGGAAGCAAGTTTTGTATTATTACAGGTATCAGGAAAACAGGATTCCTTGTCAGGTGTTTGCACATGGAACATCAGCTGGTTTAAAGTGATTGAAGTGAACTTTTGATGTGTTGGAGGCACTGTTGCTGCGCAGTTGATCTTGGCATACTCCCCACTGATGAAAGGCTCCGCTCAAAGAAGCCTCAACACATGAGGTTGGGAGGTGGCAACTTCACTGCTCTTTTGTCATTGATGACATCCAAGGGAGCTCTTGGGAAAGTGTAACTTTTTCTCATTTCTGTACTTTCCATTGCCTCCCTTTGGTATCTTGTGAAATACTCTGCTTCAACTAAAAAGAGACGTAAATACTTAAATTTCATTGTGGTTTTAATGTGATATGGGTGAATGGAGGGCATGCTTTTTTTTCACATGGGGGCCACCTGTTGGGGTATCAGCAATGTGCACTTGATCTTTGGAGAGAGAAGGCCTAGCAATGTGAGCACAGGGCACAGAAAGCACGTGTTCGGTATGGACAGTGTCTGGTCCTGTGATGTGACTTTGGATCTCAGTTTTCCTTTCGCTTTTGGTAATGAAGAGGAGGACCCAGTAGCCTAGTGGTGCAGTTCCTAACATCACTGCTCTTTTCTTTTTTTCTCCTTGTTCCCCCACACTTCCATCAAGCAAATTGAATGAGTTAGAAAAAAACTGTTCAGCATTTCTCCTTGACAAAATTAAATGCAATACAAATTTGATTCCCTGCAAAAGAACTGTATATATCATTGGAATAGTTACAGACCGTAATTATGACATTTCACAGGTTTGCTGTTCCTCTTAGGAACTGGTTTGAAAGGATAAATTTCACTAAACATTTTACTTGTGAGCTTCAGTGCTTATTTGTGCTTGGTTTGTTGCCTTTAGTAGCGGTGCAGGTGTGTTATGATGGCTACAAGTGTGGTCTTTCAAAAATAGATTTAATCATTAAAGTCCCCTATTTGTTTTAACTTTGTGGCCCTAAGACATAAAAATTTATTATCTGTTCTAGGCCTTTGACTAACATCTTACATCGCCAACCCTTTTCTTTTGGAATTTCCCCTAACCCTGAAGAAAAAAGTTGATGTTGATTTATATGCCTTTTGAAAATACCTGTTTCAGCCTTTATACTAATTTTGGGCAGGGCCCCTTAAATATTGACAGGGTGCTGAAACTGTTGTCATTTTTAATTCTGCACAGAAATAAAACACAGTTTGTTGAAGTCACGGTTCTAAGGACTACCAGCTCAGCAGTTGCCATGTTGTGCAGAGCAGGGGCAAAAATTGTTTGTGTGTCTTTCCAGGGAGGAAATGGCACTGGCCAGATTGGGCAGGTGGCAGTTCTTGAATACTGCTGTGCATGCTTGAGGGAAACCCCACTCAGAACAGGGTGTCAGAGACTTAACGATTGATGGGGAGCAGCCTGGGTCCTCTGTTAGAGTTCCTGTCAGGCCTGTGGGGAAAGCATATAGTAATGGAAAAAGAGTTGCTAGATTGACAGCAACTCCTAACCAAAATTGGACTCCTGATTCTATCAGAGATAGGCTCAGGCAGAGACCAAGTCTTTTCTAACTATAGTCAATGCAAACAAGAACCTTAAATGTGGAATTTCATCAGCTTCTGCCATCCTGTAGGAACAGGATGCTGCTAGAAAAGAAAACCATTTTGTAAATTTGGCGCTGAAAAACTTGGCAGTTTGGTGTGGGCTCATTAATTTGTGGTTTGTTGTAAGTTTCTGAAGCTACTGATATTAACTGGCAGCTTTGAATCATCCTAAAATCAGACTATAGCATGATGAGCTGTATTAATCTGAATCACTTCATTTCCTAGGAAAACAAAATTATAACTGCATTTTCATTAATTTACAGTTGTGGTCCACCTACTTTAGAGCCAATATTAAATTATCTTTACCTCCAGTGTTTTTGAACATAAGTAATCTGTAAAATTTAATATTCTGAGTTAAGTTTAGCTTGTTTTAAGATTTGTTTTTCCATTTATTATTATTTTGCTATTATTACTTTTGCTAAAGTAAAAATTTTTTTACTTTAAAGAGTAATGCATACTATTTTTTTTTAAGGCAGCTGATTTAACCATTAAAGGAAGCCTTTTTCCTGTCCGAGGTGCCCAGACAACCTCGCCAGAGGCCAGGCTCACTGTTTTTTCATGTGCATGTCCAGAGTGTTCTGGAAATATCCAAGTACCAGGCCACTCAAGTCATTTTGTTTTCTTCATATTTTCTCCCCTTTCTTTGTAATATAAAGAGCTCTCTTTATTCCTTATTTTTTAAAAATAAATAAACTGAATTGCATACTTTAACTGATGGATTTTTATGGTATGTAAGTTATATCTCAATTTAATAAAAAGTAACTGTAGGGTTTGGGGGGCTGATTAGAGAGACAACGTGAAGGAGAAAATGCTTTTGTCTTTATCTTGTCAGATACGAATAGTGAGGTTTCCCAAATATCTCTGTAGCTTGGATTAGAAACACTTTTATGGATTATTGAGATAAAGAAGCCTATGGTGAACCCACCAAGACTATTGATAACTAAGTTCATGCGTCATGAATCTCAATGATGATAAACTGTAGGTATGTACTTGGAAGCAACTTAACCAGGCAGGAAAGTGGAAGTTAAATTTCTTCAAGATAGATTATATTTGACCTGAAGTGTTCTTACCTTATTTTTCTGAGTTAACCATATATCTTTGAAAAATTTTCTATTTAGAAGTTAGAGAGATTTCTCTTTTCTTACAAGTGAATAGCACTTCAGTATAGAGAGGTAGTTTATTTACCTCTGAACTGTTTACCTTAATGGACATTTAGGCTGTTTTCATCCTGACGTCCTACTGAATTGCTCTCCATGGAGCTGTATAATTTTGCGGTGTGGGAGAGAGGACCTGATCTCTCACCACCTTCTGGATGTGCTGTTTTATCACACCTAACATTTTTTTGTTAGTTTTTTTTAACTTTTACTTTTGAAATATATTTTGGCTTATAAAATGTTGCAAGAATAGCACAAAGTATTCCTCTACACCCTTCACCTAGCTTCCTCAGATGTTAACATCTTAAATTACCACAAGAATCAAACAAGGAAGTGAACATTGATACTGTGGTATTATCACACTTTCCGATCTCTAACAATCTAATGGGTGAAAAGTGATAGCTTAGTGTGATTTTAGTTTACATTTATTTTATTCTGAGTGAAATCCAGCAACTTTTTGTATGTTTGAGAACCAGGTGTTTCCTTTCCCCTTTTCCTCTGCCTATCATTTTCCTGATTTGCTGGTCTTCTAATCAATTTTAGGGAGCTCTCACTGTATCAGGAAGAGAGTAGCCCTTTGTGTTATGAATTACAAATATTTTTCCTAACTTTTAATTTATATTTCTAATTTACCTGAGGTATATTGTACCATATAAAAATGTTTTTATATTTATATAATTGAATTCATCTATCTTGTGGTGTCTGTATTTTTAGTAACAGATTTTTTTAAAGTCCTTCAAGGTTATAAAGGATTTCTTCTTTATAACCTTCTATACTTTAATATTTCCTTTCATACTTTTTTTTCACCTTATGTCTTAGATACACTTGGGATTTATCCTGTTGTAAGATGTGAAGCATGGCTGCAACTTTCCTCGGATGGTTACTGGCATATACCATCACCAATTATTAAGAAGTCTTATCATTTCCCAGTGACTCAAATTAGCATCCTTCAGCATATACTAAATTCCAAGATGCATTTGGGTCTGCGTTCTGTTTCCTCATGTTTCATTAATCCGTATCATTATATGCCACACCAAACTTGACCAATAAGTTATTTGAAAGTGTCGTATTATTTTAAAGTAAGTTAAACAAACTAGCATTATTATATCAAAGTCTATTTTAGAGCTAATTACTATGCTTACATATAAAAAAATGAGACTGTAGAGAACTCAAAGTCACTGCATGTTCTGGCATGGGAGTGGAAGGCAGATGGTCCCTCCATTGCAAGTCTAAACATAGGTAAAGTGTATCCATTGCAAAAAGTCATTCCGATGACCTTCACCTTGACTGCCCCTCTGTCATCTTGCCAGCTGTGTTCCTTTGGATGCTGGAGGCAGGTTGAGGATACCTGGTGGGAAAATTGAAAATAGTGACATGTTTTTTTTTAAATGGGGGAGGGGAGAACCACATTTTGGAAAGTGTGTAAGAATTGCTTGAAGCAATTTCTTTAGTAAATTTAGCTTCTGGTCCTTAGGAAATCTGTATCACTCAGAAACACTGTCTGTGTTGACATGACACAGTTTAGGCATCTCTTTTCACAGGTTTGACATAGATCATTGCCAGTTCCCCCCTGAGCACATGCTCCTTGGGAAGGGTCAGTGCAGCTGTTCAACCAACTGTACTGTGCAGTCTGGTTCTCGTTGGTCGGGGTGGGTGGGGGCAGCATTCACAGGCTCAAGACCAAGGATGCCCAAGTCACTGGCCTCCAACTTCTCACTGTACTTGTGCTGTCATCCCACCTGTGCGCAGTCCCCAACTCCTCTGCTGTGAATGGGGATAATGAAGCTCACCCTAGTGTTAGGACTGATGGTGATAATACAGGAGAAGTGCTTACCTAGTCTATGGCACCCAGTCGCTGCGGAGTAAATAATTACCATTTCACTCATCTATGAGGTATGTCTGGGAAAACTCCAGCCATCGTTAATACAATGAGAACAGTTTATGCAACATTGATGTAACCTGGCAGCCAAGGAGAGTGGAATGCACATGCATGACCAATGA
The DNA here is from genome assembly GCA_004027475.1 of Anoura caudifer. NCBI lineage: Eukaryota > Metazoa > Chordata > Mammalia > Chiroptera > Phyllostomidae > Anoura > Anoura caudifer. Next base: position 134,452 of record PVKU01004334.1, on the reverse strand, counting down.
CGACTTCACTGTCCATAGATGCCATTGAGCGAGCATGTGTACTCGACAGAGTACAGAGTAGGGCAACAAATCTGCATCAAATTTTTCATTAAGTTTGAACATTCCTCCTCAGACACTATTCTGATGATTCGGATGGCTTTCTGGGAAATGCAGCAAGTGCAGCACAAATAAAAGTGTGGCACAAATGCTTCAAAGGTGGTTGAGAATCTGTTGGAAGTGATCCACACTCTGGAAAGCCTGCAACAAGCAAAGAATGTTGAATGTGTATGAGCTGCAATCAGCAAAGACTGGTGACTGACAGAGCACGAACTAAAAGCTGATCTGGTAGTTCCAAAAACTACCATGTCTAAGATTTTGATGCAGGTTCTTGGCATGAAACATGTTGTGGCAGAATTCATTCTGTGAGTTCTGCTACCAGAGCAGAAGGAACACCTTGCTGCTGTTGCCAGTGATTTGATTTACACTGCTACCAATGAACCCAGTTTCCTCAGGAAGGTCGTAACCAAGATGAATCATGGATCTATGGCTGTGATCCAGAAACAAAGGCCCAGCTGTCTCTGGTTTTCCATGCCCAAAGAAGGTGTGGCAAATCACAGCAAGATCAAGACACAATAACTGTGTTTTTTGATTGGGAAGGTGTTGTCATCACAGTTATGCCCCTCCAGGCTAAACAATTAGTAAAGAGTACTACGTCAGTGTTCTTCATTGATTGAGAGATACAACATGACAAAAATGGCCACAGCCTTGGGGAACTGGTGATTGGCAGCTTCATCACGACAATGCGTCTGGTCATGCATTACGTCTCATGCAGAATTTTTTTGTGAAACATCAAATCACCCAGGTGACTCAGCCCCCTAAGGCCCAGATTTGCCTCCCTGTGACTTCTTGCTTTTCCTGAAACTAAAATTACCTTTGAAAGGGAAGAGATTTCAGACCATTGATGAGATTCAGGAAAATATGAAGGGGCAGGTGATGGAGATTCCAACAAAGGATTTTGCAGGGTGTTTTGAACAGTGGAAGAGATGCTGGGAGAACTGTGTGAGGTCCCAAAGTGCCTACTTTGAAGGGGACTGAAGCATCATTGTCCTATGTACAATGTTTCTTGTATCTTCAATAAATATCTCTAGTTATTATATTACATCGCTTTATACTTTCAGGATAGAGCCCATATTTCCTTTCCCCTTCAGTGTGTGAAGCTCTGAGGCCCGCCCATGATTCCTGAACATCTGTACTGAAGGTGAAGGAAGTTAGCTATAATTAATTTAGTATTAAATAAGAGAGTGGCATGTGCATGTATGAGTAGCACATAAAATACTGAATGAAGCTCAGGCAAGGTGAAGGTGACCTCAGTGTTCTAGGCCTAAAAAAAAAGATGACCTTTCTGGTTTTGGTCTGTGTGAGAGAGATAGAACAGGGCTGTGGACTTGGTGCTCAGTGTCATCCGTGACCAGTTGCAGGAGCAGGATTGTTCAACTTTTATATACACTGTTTTTTTTGTTTGTTTGTTTCTTTGTTTCTTTGTCAAAAAGAATAATCTTCAAAATAAAGCATATAGAACAGATATCAACAAGAAGGAATTAAAACTGAAATGGGAGAAAATTTAGTAGGAGAGCACCTTGCCACTTTATTTCAAAGCTCCAAGTTCAGATGCATTATGAGCATTTCCAGGTGAATGGCAGAATCCCTGTTGATATTCTTCCAATGGCCTTGACAGATAAGAGAAGTGCCAGCAGATTGGAGATGGGCAAACGTTCTCATTTTCTAAATGGAGAAAAGAAAAAAACAATCAGGAAAGAGACTATTAGACAGATTACTAAGTGGAGATGAATGCTGGGGGCATCAAGCCTGTCAGCATCTTTTCTCCTTGATGCAATGTGGCTGGAGTTTAGCAGGATATCTGGATTTATAAGGTTGGGCCACTTACAAATGTGTCCCTTAAGTCTATAGAGCTAACGTACCTTCTCTCCTTGTACCCTTTTTCTGAACCCATGTCATTCTTAGAAGTCTCTGGATTGTTGTCTCCTTGGGAGTGAATCTGTGCTCATCTGCTCTCACCATGCTGCATGAGACCCTGCCTACAACCCTATCCATCTACCAGCTCACTTGACTTGTCCTCCACTTGTCCCCATGTCATCTTGTACACTCAGCACCTTGACAGGGAACAGTTTTGTCTTTTACTTTCATAGTCTGTTTACACAAAAAAAACAGTGTACAACAATAACTGTGAAAGAGGAGAGACATGGTACGCAGACACCTTTGTCCTGTGCTGAAGCTGGCTGAGTAGAAGATGAGTGGCCCAAGGCACAATGGAGAGATAGTTGAGTGCCAGTGGCAAATGAATGAAAGGGACATTGCTGGCTTCTGCCCTCACTATCCTCTCATTTCTCACTTGGCTGCTTACCTGCTCTGTGGAGACAGCTGCATTGTTCTTGATCTTCCCCAGCAGGTTGGGTGGTTGGGGGCAGGATGGCCCTGAGCTCACTCCCCTTTATAATGAGAGGGTAGTGGAGGTTGTGTTTTCTTTGAGCACCTGGTACGTACTTGGAACTTTGATGGGTGCTTTTTATGCTATTTAGTGAATGTAGCATGTCTGCAGAATAATCCTTTTCTCTTGAGCCTCTATTTTATAGGTGAGAAAACAGCTTTGAGATGGTAAGCCATCTTGTTGAAAGATTGAGCCAGTAAGAGAAGCTGGCATTTTGTTCCAAAGCCTGTGCTATTCCTTATGTCAGGTAGCAGTCCCCTCTCCCTGCCAACAGTACCACTCTGTGGGCTGGAGCTGGTTGGTGGCTACACCCACAGAGTGGGCTTCCATTTTGATCCTCCCTGAGGAAGAGCTTAGATGCTTGCTGCCCTTGACCATGATTTGCACAGCAGCTTGGACGAAAACATGGGAACCTGCATATCAGACTCACAGATGATGGGTGGATGGCGTGATGGTGCTCGTCCATGACTGAATCAGAACTTGGAACTCATGATAAGCAGGATGATGGATGGAGGGAAACTGGCACGGTGGAGAGGGACCAGATAATCACTGAGGTGCCCGAACCCTCCGCTTCTACTCGGTGATCACCTGCCCACGTGTAGTATGAGAAGCTGGGACCTACTGTGTAGGCGTGATGCTGCCTGAAAGGTATAGCATTTTCAGGCATCATTAATGTGCACTTAGCATCAGCATCTCCTTTTTCTGCAGTGGGCTTTCCTGTCTGATTACATGTCACATGCAGAGGTAGTGGGTGATGATCCCTAGCTTCCCGAATTCCCATTTTTGGCTCTTAACATCCAGTCATCTTATTTTGTCTACTTTGTGGGGGTGAAGCACATATCTGTCTTGTCTGTTGTGTTTCTAGCACCCAGAACAGTGCTAATGGGAGTTCAGAACATACTTGTTGGATATCTAGAAGAGAGAACAGTATTAGGAGGCTAAGGTTTAGGAAACCTTATCATTTTTCAAGTAAGGAAGGTTTTGCTTAGGGACATAGTTTTTTCTCTGTTAGAAGGTTAGTCATGGGAAAGCAAAATTGAACCTGCTTTTTACTTCATCAAAACTTATTTTTTATCTAAAACTATTACGTTACCATATATAAACTCAGTTCACTCTTCTCAGGGTTTTAAAATTCTAAGGCAAATATTAGATATTTTGGAAAGCACACATCTGTTTTAGAAGCTACCTAGAAAAGTTTCGTTGATTTTTTTTTAATGGGTAAGTTTTCTTGTACCAAATAAAATAGAGCAGCATATTTGTGTCATCTCATACTTGATTTGGACCCTCACTAGACTGAGCTCTTTGGGACGGACAGCATCTGGCTGTGCCTTATTTAGGTAAGTGTTTGCACATAGCAGGTGCGCCACACATTTTCGTTGAATAAGTAAGACTTTCATTTTATTCTACAAACAAGGTGACTGATACCGTCTGCAAGGAAACCTAGTCTCTAAGGTGAAGTAGCAGCTTCAGCATCATGTAGGAAGTAAGATGTAAAGGTGGGACTTGCATCCAGTTTAAAACAAAATCCTTGTGTTCTTTACCTGATGTGCAGAGACATAGCAAGCTTCATTGCCTAGTTCTTTCAGACAGCCCTGGGATGGGAATATTGGCGGTTTAGACAATAAGGGTTTCTTGATGGGCCTTTCTTCACTTTCTCTCCTTTTTTTCCACAGTTGTGGTTCATCTGGGACTATACCCACCTAGGAGCTTTTACAAATTGCAGATATTCTAATTCATTAAGTCTCAGGTGGCATCTATTTGGAATTAACGGGCAGGCCAGGACCCTTTCTGTTTCTGGAATGCATGGTTAGAACACCCGTGTTTTCAGCTGTTGGACATAACCTGAAGATACTCTGTATTTTGCAGAATTGTAAATCTGAGTAATGGGTTACAGGATAAAGGACAAATTTAATTCATTAGTTGACTCTATCCTGTTTCTCAGCCTCTCCATGGGGTGCTGGCTTTCCTTGCACAGTTTTAGGGGACTAATTATATACATAGAGGCATTCGTGGATGTCAGGATTTACCAATGTCAAGGTGTATGCTATTCAGGGTTGGTAGAGTAAAATGATGAGTTCAGAGAAAGCTTTAAATCTCTTCCTGATTCTGTTAATTTTGCACACAAAATTGCATTGTGGAGCCAAAGTTTGTCATTTCATAATGTGTGTAAAGGAATGGATGAGGATTATCTGGGAAGACCTGGCTGGACAAGGAAGTGGGGTTGGCTTTCTGCCAGATGGTCATTGAAATGTTTTGTGTATGTGTGCATGTGTGTGCCCAGTCAAAAGGCTGGACATGTAGATTTTCATGCTCTTGTCTGGTTTTGGCTTTGGAAGTGCTTGCACAGCTAATCTGGCATTTATGATTATTTCTACTTTGAGCTAGGCAGGATGCTCTTTGAGGATATGCAGACAGAAATGACTTAATTGGATTTCAGCCCAGATGCAGTGTTTGAATGGCTTTATGGATGGCATTAATTGGGCAGCTGCCATAGGAAGTCATATATATATTCTTGAGCTCTTTGATTCAGTCCCTCTCATTGGCTCATTGCTAATTTATTCAACAAATAAAATACTCAAGAAAGAACAATTAAAGTAGTAAAATTAAGAAATATGGTTCATAAGCGGGGCTATCAGTTGGTTTCAGCATAGTGACGTTACTATCTGTGTTTAAGGCTGCATGCTGGGACTTGTGGGCTGGCCTGGGCAGTCATGTGAGGGTTTCTTGGGGTCTCTTGGATTAAAATTTGGAAAACAGATTCTGACACTGGATGCTGTAGGGCTTTGAACTATTGCAGCAGATTTCACATACCTAATTATGGAAGTTCACTGAATGATAAGTGTCTGACAGGAATCATTCATCAAGAGCCTGTCGTGCATCAAGCCACATAAACACCTGTATGCAGAGGTCCCTTCCCGGAGGCTCTTCCTGTCTAGGTAGCCACATAAATGTAAAGTTTATTTTTATAAGAGAGTGATTGCTATAGGCACAAAGGGCATTTCTGTAGGATTCCCTGAGGACAGGACGTTTGAGTGGACTCCCAAGTGGCAGACCAGATTTGGCTGGATGGTGTCACTGGCAGCTGGAGGGTTAAAGCTGTTCCCACAGTGCGGGGAGGAATTGGAGGCATGAGGGCACGGAATTGGGACAGGACCTGGCATTTGACAAAAATGTGGGTGAGCACGCTTTGAGGATTTTTTGAATACTCAAAAGTAGTTAGATATCCTTTAAAAACAGTGATATTAAAATTTCATTCAATTGGATAATCATAAATTTCACCTTTTAAGTTAAATTGTTATGATTATTGGCCTTTTTAATGGGGAAATTTAATTTATTCAACTCCCTTTTCATTCTTCATTTTATGGAATTTTATGGAATACATGTATCTGATGCTATAAAATATATGTGAGCATTACCCCTAATAAAATATGGGAGAAACAAATCAAGCTGGTTCATCACCCATCAGAAGCGAAATAGGATAATCTGCAGTGAGATTTTTTTTCCTATAGTTTCTTAGAAGCCAGTGCTTTCTGTAGGAAACTTCTCAGTTACCAGTAATTTACAAAATTAAAATGAACAACAAACAAACTTCCCTCACAATCTTTCTCAGTTCTTTTCTACAGAGATTGATTGTTCTCTGTGTTCCCAGGAGCTTCTCAAATGCTGAAGGTCATGGACTAGTCCTAGTCCTTTTTAACCCATTACCTTCATCTGCTGTGAAAATTGTGTCCCCCACCCTCATCTGGAGTTTTATCCTGGCTTCTTAAAGGCCAGTGATGTGATCTAGAACTGAGGTGGGGTCCAAGTCATCTTTCAAGTCCCTGGAATACTCAAACCTGCATCCATCCATGTAGCTGGCTCACTTGAGGATTAGGTATCTTAGTCCCAGGCCCTGACTGACTGAACAGCTCTCTCTGGAAGAGCTCCCTGGAAGGTTCTGTCTTGTGACTCACATATGAGTCAACTGCAATCTTAACAGACTTAGTGTCCTTCTCTCTAAAATTAATGCATGGCTCTCAAATGACAGGTGTTGTACTTGAAGGGTACAGGAAAGAAAGTTTTCTGATATGATTAATTTTGCTATGGGAAAATCTTTAGTATATGTATAGCAATAGGAATGTTCTTTGTAGGAAAAAGTACAACTTCTGTTTTAAAGAAAAATATAGGAAAAAATTGTTTAGTACCATACAGTTAATGTCTGTATGTGATTAGTGACAAATGGCATTGTTTCTCAGTGTGGTTTGGAGCACGGGATGCTACCTTCCTGGGTATGTAAACACATCCATCTGGAACCATGCCACCTGGAGCCCCAGCTCAGTATCCATGTGCACCACAGGATGGTTACATTTTTAAAACTTTTAAAAAGCAGAAAAACATTCTCATAGCAATCTTTTTTTCTGATCTCCTTGAGCAAGGGAAACAAAAGAAAAAATAAATATGGAACTACATCAAGCTAAAAAGTTTTTGCGAAGCAAAGGAAACCATCAACAAAATGAAAAGACAACCTCCTGAATAGAACATATTCACTGATACATCTGATAATATCTGAAATTTGTAAAGAACTAATAAAACAACACCAAAAAAAGCAAACAGTCCAATTAAAAAATGGGCAAAGGACCTGAATAGACAGTTCTCCAAAGAGGACATACAGATGGCCAGTAGACATATGAAAAGATGTTCGGTGTCACTAATCATTAGAGAAATGCAAATTAGAACCACAGTGAAATATCACATCATACCTGTCTGAATGGCTGGTATCAACAACAGGGAGAAAAGGGAACCCTAGTTCACTGTTGGTGGGAATGCAGACTGGTACAGCCACTGTGGAAAGTATGGAGTTCACTCAAAAAATAAAAAGTGGAACTGCCTTATGACTCAGTGATTCCACCTCCAGGAATGTATCCGATGAAACCTGAAACATTAATTTGAAAGAATGTATGCACCTCTATGTTCATTGCAGCATTATTTACAATAGTTAAGATTTGAAAGCAGCCCAAGGGCCCATCAGTAGATAAGTGAATAAAAAAAAGCTGTAGTACATCTACACAATGGAATACTATGCAGCAGTAAAAAAAAAAAAACCTCTAACCCTTTGTGACAGTGTGGATGGACCTGGAAAGTACTATGCTAAGTGAAATAAGCCAGTCAGAGAAAGACAAATATATATGATCTCACTGATACGTGTGATCTAATGAATAAAATAACTAATATCTAATGAATAACAAAGTAGAAATAGACTCATAGTAATAGTACAGACTGACAGCTGTCAGAGAGAAGGGGGTTTGGGGGACTGGGTGAAAAAAGTGAAGGGATTAAGCAAAAAAACAAACTCATGGACATTGACAATAGTATGGTGATTACCAGAAGGAAAGGGGGTGGGGGGAGGTAGAAGAGGGGGAAGTGGGAATAAATGGTGATGGAATGGGACTTGACTTGGGGTGGTGAACACACACTACAGTGTACAGATGATGTGTTGTAGAATGGTACGCTTGAAACCTATATACTTTTATTAACCAATGTTAAGCAATACAATTAAAAAGCAAAAGAACATGACATCATTCAGTACTTATATTACTTTATACCTTTTCCCAGGGAAAGTACCATGTGCTGGACCCCAGGAAAGATCCTGTTTAAAACTGGGAGCAGTAGAAAGGGAGGAGAAAGAGGGGGACTGCATCTGCTGATATATTAGCATCTCTAATTTGTTGACATTTACTAAATCATCGATTAATTGGGTTACTTCTTAAACCAAATCCCTGCCCTTGAGGAAGTCTTCCATTTAAGGAGTCCCTAGTACTAACTGTCCCTTTACTGGAAATGCCACAGATGGGGACATGTAAAACAACATCAGTGAAACAAAGTCCACAGCATGCAGAATGCTGGGTGTTCTGCAAGACAAGTGACCCAGTTTCTTTGACAAATTGTCATTGTAATAAAACAGGTTTAAAGTGACTTGAGAGACATAGAAAAAATTAGAATTTGTGAATATTTGGCTCCTGACTCAGATAAATCAGCTATAAAAATATTTTTATGAGACAGTTGGGATAATTGGAACACTAGATATGAGATTTATATTAAGAAATTAATAATTATTTTAGGTGTAATAATGGAGTTGTGCTTATCTGTTGGTCATACACACCAAGGTATTTATAGATAAAATAATTTTTGTATGAATTTGCTTTGAGGTCATCGAGTGAGGGCCTGGAGTTGTGGGGTCTCTAATTGTTGAAGTTGAGTGTTTAAGGTACCTGGGGAGATATATCCTCTCTATTTTTGCATATGGTTAAACATCTCCACTAAAATGCAAAATACAATGATTATGTTACAGCTGAATGAATGCTTTGCACAGAGGAGGGAAGTAAGACTTTTTTGTGTAGAAGAGTCAGGAGCTTATTCCCAGAGGTGACAATATTTAAACTGGGTTTTAAAGTAAGAATGGGTATGCAAAAACCGGAGAATCTGTTTCTTTTTCAGCCAAGAGAAAGGAAGCTGGGAGATTCAGTGGGCTGTGTGGGTGAGGGTTTTGTTACTGGTCCCTTCCATTCATTCCTTCTTGCATACATTTAGGATGTGTTGTTCAAGTTCCTATTGTTGGTGTTTATGGTGAGAATTTGTGGGCTGAGGGTCTGAGGAAGGACATGGTGTGTAACTTTGCTAGGACTGCTATAACCAAATACCACAGAATGCGTGCTTAACAGCAAATATTTTCTCATAGTTCTGGAGGCTAGGAGTCCCAGAGGAAGGTGTCTGCAGGTTGAGTTTCTCTTGAGGCTGTCCTCCTTGGCTTACAGATGGTCACCTTCTTGTTGCCTCATCACATGGTTGTGCCTTTCTGCTTGTGTGTCCGAGTATCTCTTTTGCTTCTTATTAAGGACATCAGTCATATTAGGTTAACAATACCTTCATTTTAACTAAATCACCTCTTTAGAGATCCTTTCGCTAAATACTATTACATTCTGAAGTACTGGGATTGGGACTTCATTGAATTTGGGAGACACAATTCAGACTGTAACAGATGGGATATACACAACTGCATGATGCAATAAAGTACTATATATAAGTTGTGGAAGGAACCCCGAAGGAAAAGTGTTTAAGGTACCCTGAAAGAATCTGGGAATTCTAGGAGGGGGCTTGAACAGCCAGCCTGTCCAAGGGGATAGGATTTCACCCCACACAGAGCAGGGAGTGGAGAGAGTTTGAAGGAGCGCTGAGTCCCCACAGATGAAGAAGGGAAGGGCTTTCTAGAGGGAAGGATTGGAGCGGTTACCGTGGAGGTCAGTCAGTGGTGGTTTGGGCAGGGATGAAAAAGCAGGGAAGAGGAGCAGCTTCCTGTTCACAGCACTGAGTGAAGGACCTGGAGTGTTATCTAATAGCTTTCTGTCTTTGTTACTAAAGTAAAACATCTGTAACATGTTACAGAAAATAATATAATTATAGAAGAATAATTCTTCTCACCACTGATTCCACCCCACAAATTTATTAGTTATAACCACTGTTAACATCTCCAGCCTGGCCTTCCTGCCTGCTTTTCAAGATTCTTTATTTTTTTTTAAGAAGAAATATGAGAGAGGTAGGTGAGAGAGAGGAGATGGAAAAACAGGATTTGCTCCCCCCATTCTACTTTTGACTTGGACCTTTCTTGCAGTTTCCCTCATTCTTCCAGTCCTTCATCTCCCAAAGGTAAAGGAACTTCAGCAAAATAATGTTTACATTCCCCATTAGACAAGATCTTGCATCACCTGGTGTGCCTCAGTGATCTCATGTGAGAACTCAGTGTCTCTTTCTGTCTTCCTTTTTTCCTTCCTGTCTTTCAAAACAAGGGGTTTCTGCCAGTTTTATTCAATAAGTACAGTTTAGTGTTTAAGGTTTATTTTTGCCACTGTGCTTTTTATTGGTGTAATTACCTGAATAACAACTAAGTCCTGTGAGTGCTTAATAAAAAATGCTGGTGGACTGTTAAAAATGTTCTGTATATGGTTTGGACTAGCGGGAAGATATTAAAAGTAGCACCTTCTCAGACTTTTGGAGAATGGAGTGCTATTGTATTTAAGGGCTACTTAGTGTCAAATGTATACACAGAATTACTACAAACCATTGGGAATGTTGTTACTAATCAAATTTCTATCTGTTAGAATTTTTAGGTGGCAGACTCTAAAATATAAGTTCCTACTAAGATTTGCATTATGATCTTCTTGTCATGGTATTTTAGACAAGCTTTAATAAAATTTTAGCACCACATCATCAATTTTTGATAATTTTCAAGTCCATTCCATGTACCTTGAAGCTGCAGGTTTGGAGCTGAGGGACCCAGGTTTGGAGCTGAGGGTGAGGAAACAGAGGCCTAAAATCCCACAGGGGACTTGGTGACTGAGCTGGGCCTGGACCCCTCTCTCCCAACCCATCTCATCTCATTCTGTATGGCTGACACAGCCTACTGTTTTGTTCTTTCCTCAGTGCTGGAACACTGGAAGGCAGAAATCTTCATTTGGGAACATAGAGCCTCAGAGCTCAACATCTAACCAGTTACTTCCTCCCCAAACACCCTCCTCAGTCCTGTGTGATGTCTCTTCGAGGCCACTCAAAGAGTTAGAAATTAACCCCCCCCCCCATTTTTATTAACCTACTTCTCATCAACTGAAACAGTGAATTGATAGCTAGCCTTATCATTTGCAACTGACATAATTCCAGCCATTCCGGAAAATGTGCTGTTTTAACTGTTTGGGACAGCTTTATCTTGAGTAAAAATCCTAATTTCAGTGGGACTTTTTGAACTTTGGAAATCAGCTTGTGGCCTTCAGTATTGTCTGAGCCCTGACCACTGTGCATGGAATGACAAAATGTGGCTGAGGTCATGTCCCTGGAAGCCATTGAGTGTCAGATGGTAAGCATTTGTCAGCTGCGGGTGTTGGTCCATAGAGGGGAGGAAGCCAGGGTGGAATGTTGGCCAAACCATTCAAGGAGATTCTTGTGTAGCTTTGTTCAGTGTCTGAAAGCAGCATTTTCCCGCTTGAATGAAGTTTCCATCAGGTAATTCATTAGAAATGAAATGCAGCTCACCAAGCAGCCCTGCCCCATGCTGTTCTGGTCCTGCGCTGCCCATAGTCATTCTGCACTGGGCACCCCCGGGGGCCATGGCGGCGCCTGCTGCCGGCTCTGAAGAGAGATGTCAGGTGCACCAGGGAGGAGGGGCACCACTAGCATTTGGAGCTCAGAGGCCTCTAATACAATCACCTGGTGTTTTCTTTCTTTCTTTCTTTTTTTTTTTTTGTCTCTTCAAATAAAAGAGATGATTACATTAGATTTGTCTACAGATTAGGGGTCTTGTTGACTCTCTTGGTGTATTTTGCCTATGTAAGGTTCAGGTGTGATGCATACCTGCTAATACCTGCAGGTCTAGGTTGTATACAGGACTGAGCCAGTCAGGTAGTGTTATTCAGTAATTATGTTTTGCCGCACATCTAGAAGAAAACAGTATCTTTGGGAATTAAGGTGGTGTGTGTATTCGTGGGCTTGTTTTTTTTTTGTCACAGCACAACACAGCCACTACCTGATTTGGGAGGCTGAAGCTGGCCTCCCGGCATAGCAGGTTCCAGTCAGATGGCAGTGGCAGCTGATCTTGGCCTGAGTCTCAAGACTAAAGTCACCATTATTGGTGATCTTTCTTGGAGAAAGGGCACAGTTGGACTTTGAAATCAGACAAGCATAGATTCAAATAATGGCTGTGGGACATCTGGTAGTTTGGTTCCCAAGCTGAGCAGTAAGTTTTATCTTCCAAGGATGGCTGTGCGAAGGATGAGGCTGCAGTGAAGGTGGAGCACCAGTGCAGTGTCCTTACTGGGCCAGGACAGCCTCTTCTCCTCCATGCCTGTCCCTCTGCCTCTGTGAGTCAGTGGGAAGGACAGGTGGGATCACCTGAGCTCTCTGAAAGTGAGCCTTTTGGTGATTCAAGTCACCTGTGCAAATTTGCCAACTCTTAGGCAGATAGAGCAGATTGCCCAACAATATCATGGCCAAAGGCCCACAGCTTTGTGCCACCAACCGGGCGGGGCACTTACCCTCTTTAATTAGCCCGTAATGGCTCCACTGGAGTAAAGCGTATTAGTGGTGGATGTCAGCCCTGGCCTCCGTGGCAGACAAAGGCTGAAAGGACACTGCCAGCACCATCCAGACGCTGTGTCTGGTTCTGGGCAGGCACTGGGAATTTGGACCAGGCCAGCTCTCTTCTGGATGCTGCCCTCAGGGTTGAAGTTGGTGCTGCAGCTCAACATTCCCAGAAGATGAGGGAAAGCCCCGGCTTTGGCTCAGGGGTTTTAAAACATAGTTAAGAAAAAGAAAATCTCAGTGTTACAGAGAATTTAGATATTTCCATGGATTTTGCAGTGGTAAAATTTTATGTTTTCAAGGATTCAAATTAATGTGGGAAAGATACATTTGGTATGTGTTCATTCTTCTCCACCTCATCCTCCTCTTTGGATTCCGAAAGGAGATGCACATGGTACTAGTGGAAAAATATTTTTAAAGGAAAACATACATCTATGTCATATATTCCCATTTGCCTGCAGCGGCCTGTATAAAACATTTTTGAATTCTTGGATGAAGGCCTTTTGTGTTTGTTTCACAGTTGTTTTTGCACAAGTCTGTGCTTTTCCAGTGGGTTTTGACCACACCTTGTACTTGACCTGATTTGAAGTACTCATCCTTAACAGAGGTTTTGAAGCTGATAACCCCACATTATATATAGGCAGTGGGCAGACTTCACTTAAACCCAAAAAGGGAAACATTTGATCACCCTGTTTTGTTTTGTGTTTTTTGTTTTGTTTTGTTTTGTTTTGTTTTTTGTATTTAGCCTAAGCTTAGTGCGTGGACAGTTTGCCAGTGAAATGCTTTTCTCAAGGAAAACACTGCAACCTTCATTTTTTTACACTTGCATCCCAGGTGGCCATCAGCACCTTTCAAATGAACTTAAAAGAGTGTCACTTTGGCACTCCCTCACAAGTTCAGATTCTGATTCAGATTCAGACTTTTACATCCCTCTTTTCCACCTTGTCCCCCATGCGCAGTTCAAAGGACTGGGTCAGAGATCCAGTCCATTGTTCTCTCACTTTGGGCTCATAGATAAGTTGCTCCCACTAGGTCTGCCATTGGGGTGGTAGATTCATTGAAGGCCTGCATTCCAAACTCGACAGCCTGTTAAGGAAAACCTGTAACCTCCCTGAGAAATTAACTCATGTAAAAATGGGTATTAACATCTATCCTGGCAGGTTATTGGGCTGGTTAAACATAGCACTTTGGAGAGCACAGTGCACACAGAGGGACGCCCATGTTGGGACAGCCCAGGCAGCACACCGATAGCCCCTAGTATTGGGCTAGGGAGATCTCATGCCCGGAAGATTCTCTCTGCAGTTAAAAATTTAAAAATACAACTTACGTCTAAAAGAATCACTGAATATACTAATATAGAGCTGGTGTTTGTGGGCATGGCTGTATTGATAACGTGGATTTCTTCAGTAAGTGGCATATATAATGCCGGAAGTGAGAAATAAGACTCCTTGGTCAAGATGTCAATCCAGATACCAGAACTTCCAATTCAAACGAGCCTGTCATTTTACTGTAAACCCTTAGCAGAGAGAAGGGCATAATCATCCTGGTATACCTTTAACATCTTGCTCAAATCAGGCCTTCCCATGTATTTGATTATCACCTTTTTCTTGCATTAAATCGTATTTAAAAAAAAAAAAACATGCACCCTTTAAAATAGTGCTAGAGCATACATAAAGAGGATGAAGTTTTTAGTCACAATTTATGAACTTGCCTTATAACATTTTTATGATAGTCCTACCTGAATTATCTTTTCTACTTGACTAAAATAGAATTCAATTTTCCTATGGAGTATTTAACATTTGGTTCATAATCAAGTAGGGATGAATTAATAGATCTTGCTGAGTGAACTGTCAGGACAGATTCCCTCTGGGTTTGAAATGCAATTAAAAATGTCAGTGAGCTCACTTTGGAGGTCCACAGACCTTCAGGGTTCCCTGACAAATGTTAGGCAAGGACTGAAAGCAGCTACCCAAGTGTAGGGACCCTAAGGTGAAAGCAAACTCTCCACAATCAAGAGGGAGAGGGCTGTAGTTACCTGCCAGTCTTGTCTTAACTTCCTTGTAATTTGGGGGTGTTAATTTCAGATTTCCTGCAGGGGTGTTTTCAGCAGGAGGATGTGGGTCCAGTAGGTGGCCTCTCTTAATAAATAGCCAGTGCAAGAGACTTCACAGGAACTAGTCTCTAAATAATTTCTGTGCTCTCTGCAACCTGAGTCCCTAATTAGGCTCCCAGACATACTTCCTTCCCACGTGGCAGCCTCCCTTTTGTTTTTGGCAGGCTTCGAAGGCTGTGGGTGGGGAACGCTGGGGTAGGAATTCTGAAGAGACTTGGGAATTTATGTAGGGTCCCTAGTTTATGGCCTGCTTTCCCCACTCTCCTCATCCCTTCCATCCTCAGAGTATGTGGTTGATTTCCCGGACCATGGCTTCAGAGCTGATCCAGGGGTACAAGGAAGGTGGAGAGGTGGGAGTATTTTTGTTTGGGCAGAGGTCAGCAGATAAACAGCAACTTTTTCCTGGGGTTTATTAAAAATATTTGTGGCAAAGAATCAGTTTTTTCTCAAGCAATTACTTAAAATCAAATAAGCAAACGTTCTAATATATGATTTTCTGTTTCTTTTCAGATCTCGTATGTCCCTTTTCTACAAGTGATTTCCCAGACCATAATTCTCTGTTGAGATTTGAGTTGGATTTCAGAATTTGGAGAAATCCTGCAGCTTTGTAACTGCAGAGGTGTAATCAGCTGAAAATTTTACCTCTTGAGGAGTTCTGTGTTTTGCCAGTCATCTCTTTTAGCTGAATGCCAAAAGTAAGTTTTCAGTTTTCTGCTTTGAAACAGGTGAGAGAAGTTGCTGCTTTTGCCTGAAATACTCAATTTACACAGTAGGTTTTACATTAGTAAAATGGTGTTAAATGTAGCCCTGATTTGATGAGCCCCATACTATTTCCATTTACAAAGGACTTGATTCAAAAATTACATTCACTATCCCTGCCTTTAGGGCATGATGGCGTTGAGTAGCTAGGAAGTGCAGTGTGGGCACCTCCACCCTGTATAACACCCTCATGCCCAGCTCTGCAGCCCAACAGATCGTTCTTGCGTCTGTACAGGTTGGGGTCTTTGCATGTGGCATTGGGAGTCCCAAGATAAGGAAGAACTGCCTTCAGGACACTTGGTCTAGCAAAGGTTTCATTCCAACTTGCTGAGAAGAGCATTCTACATCGGAAGAGGCGAACAGATAAAGGATTCTGAGGAAAGTTTACCTCTTGTGTGAGAAATCTACTTGTGTGTATGAAAATAAAACAGTATCTGTAATATAGCATGTGGCTTCTGAGATCCAAGGGCTTTATAATAACAGATACTAGACAAAATCATGTTGTAGAACAGAAGTATGTCTTAGCCCTAACAAATCGTTTGGGACATTTGATTTAGAGTGTAAGAAATACTGGATAGTAGTCTGGCTAATGTGGTGTTCTGTCTCTGGTCTCTGGCTGGTAGTAAGGAGTGCTTCATGGGAAGGCACAATTTCACCTCCAGATCACTGTCTCACAACTATAGGGATAACACCCAAATACTAGCTTTCCCTCAGAACCTTGTTTTGCTTCTGTCATTCACAAACTGCTTTAAACTATTCTAGATGCTATAACTTTGGACTATAAAAATCTTATGGTATGAGTTCTATAAATTTGTTAGTTTAGTATAAATTAGAATTTTCTTACTAAAAATTTTATAAATGGGCTTTTTTTCTCCTTGACCACTTTTTTTGGAGGGGTGGTGAGGAGCTAATTTTGAATGTCAGTTCCATTCCCCTTTGATATGTGCCAGCCAGAATGGCACAGAATTAATATGTCATATTTCATGGAGGTACAATTAAGTATCTGAATAGTTTCTCCTTATTATCCTTGATGATTTCTTTTGGAGAAAATGTCACATTGTCCTATTTATTTAGGGTGTTGCTTGCTGCACCCTGGGGTGGAATGTAGGCCCTGGTGTGGAATGGAGAGCTTGGCCCTCCTATTGTGCAGGCTGATTCCAAAGCCTCCTCCTCCTCCCTCCCCTGTACTTTAAGCTGCTCTGATACTGTCCTCCTAGGACATTACTGGCTCTCACTAGCTTTATATCCCCTCGCCCCACCGCAGCGTTGATAGGGAACTCCTGACTATCTCTTTAGAGTTTTTGTGACACAAACACTACTGGGGTGTTTCCTGTCCAATTCCAGGAGATTTCCATTATGTTAAAAACAAAATCTCGTGTTACCCATGTGGGCTCAATTTTTTTAATAGTCATGGTAGTGAAACCTTTTAAGACTTAGGCATTTATAAATGCAGTCACATGTTTTTATAGTAATATAAGCTAGAAATTAGTGTAAATTCTCAAATCTGTTCATCAGAACTCGTTAATAACTCATCAGTTACAGACTCTGATGCTACTTCTTAGAAAGTTTTTGATCATCATTGACACCAGCAGACTTTAAGTTATGGTCAGGGTCCTCTTTCAGAAAGTAGTGAGGCAGGGAAGTGAGAGGCTCCCCTCAAGGCAGCATTCTGCGCGCAGCACCCGGCCGCAGTCTGTCCTGCTCTGCAGACAGGAGGTGATGCCTGGATGTGATTTGGTGGAGAGCTGTATATTACACATAAATTGTCATGAAAATAGACTTACAGAGATATTTATTCCTCTATAATTTCAAAGAATTATTATTTTACAAGTTCTGAGATCCATACCAAAACCCTGGTTTACTTGTTAAAAATTACTGTTGTGGTTTAGAAAAATGTTCATTGGGAAATCATTGGGTATGTCCATTCATTTAATATTGTAAGCATCAGTTGGATTTTAAGCTATTTTCTTTCAGTGGCTATGAAAGGCTCTTTTCTTATAGTGCTATGTTTTAGCAGGTACAATAGTAGATAAAATACAGTTTTAGACACCATTTGTCATGGCCTTGGGGGATGGGGCAAGACCCCAACAGCTCTGGTCCTGTGCTAGCTGCTGTGGTTTGATGTTCTTATCGTGAGCCTCTGATGCCCGAGGCAGGGTGAACTGACCCAGAAAGGAGTCTGAAAAAGCCAAAGTATGCTATGTTAAGTGAATGTTAAAGAATGAGGTGATGTATGGGCAGAGGCCTAATGGGTCCTTCCATGGCACAGGCAGGCTGGTGGATTAGCTGGGTAACAGGCTCTAAAGTCTCCAAGTCACTTAAGCAGTAATGGGTTGGGGACCAGGCATATGCCATTTGGTCAGTGGTCTTTGAAGTACCTGTAGGAAAAGTGATATATAATTCGGTTAGCATTATCGTTTGCCATGTCTTGGAAGGAATGAAAGCCACACTAGCCTGGTGAAGTGATGGGACGTCAGCTCCAGGTGCGTTTCCCAGTTATTGGGTATTCCAGGTTTGTGCTGTCCCAGCTAGACCTACAATGGGTCCAGGCTGAGGGAAGCAGTGTGAGTGGGTGCAAGGGTGTCCAAGCTGCATCTTAGAGGGGCCTGAGTGGGCTCCCCAAGCCCCTGTTTTTCTCCCCAACATTCTCATCTCCAGGAACCTTCCACTTTGAAGTTTAGGAGCTAAGTCTTCTGAACCCCTGGGCCTGACCCTTCCCCAATTTGGGGAATGGAGACCATGAGAGGACCATAGTGACAAAACTCTTCCTTTTCCGCTGGAATTGTTAACAGATGTAAAATCTGCACTTAGTTCTTCCCATGTGTAATTAAAAATGGATTGTGGTTCACTGTTATTGGAGGCTGGCTAGCATTTACTGAGGAGAGAGAATGGGAAGAGCATTGTGTGCCGTGCTGAAAACTTGTAATCCTTAGAAAAACTTTTGGAAACATTTTCAGGAGAGAAGTCTAAGGAGTAGGAGGATGTTGGTGTTGTGAGGGAGGACAGATGGTGGCTTAGGTGACAAGACTCGTCCTAAGGTAGGGTAAAGGAGACCTGGATTTTACAAACTGCCAGTTGCTGATAGGAATATCCAGGGTGGAAATGTTGGCAGTGAGGCTATACATATCATTTTCTTTTGTTTAAGTTTTACTTACATTTAATTGACAATAAAATTGTAAGATATTTAAAGTATGCATTGTGGTGACTTCGTATGCTTATATGTGGTGAGAAAATTCCCACCATCTGGTTAACTAACACATCTATCACGTTGTACATTTGTTTGTGAGAACATGAAGTTCTATTCTCTTAGCAAATTTTAATGATATGATCCAGGGTTAACAACTATAGTCACCATGCTAAACATTGGATTCTCAGACCTTATTCATCTATAGCTGAAAGTCTGTATCCTTTTATCAACCTCTCCTTATTTTCCTCACACTCCAGCCCTGGGAACTACTTCACTACTCCAGTTCTATAAGTTTGACCTTTTTTTTAGATTTTACATATAAGTGACATCACACAGTATTTGTCTTTCCCTGTCTGTCTTACTTTCATTGCATAGTGCCTTCAAGGTCCATCTATGTTATAGAAAATGGCAGATGTCCTTTTTCCTCATGGCTGAGTTACATTCCATTGTGTGGGAGTGCACACATACCACATATGCATTCATTCATCTATTGATGGACACTTAGGTTATTGTCTTACCTTGGTTATTGTGTATAATGCTGCAATGAACATGGAAGTGAGATTCCTCTTTGAGATCCTGTTTTTATTTCCTTTGGGTATACAATCAGGAGTGACCTTGCTGGATACATATGGTAGTTCTATTTTTAATTTTTAAAGGGACTTTTGTACTGTTTTTTTTTTTTAGTGACTGCACTAGTTTATATTCCCACTAACAGTGAACGAGGGTTCCCTTTCTCCACATCCTCACTGACACTTACCTGTTGTCTTTTTTTCTTTATGTTTTACAGTTGTTCCAATTATTTCCCCTTTGTCACCCTCCACCCAGCCCACCCCACACTTCCATAGTCAGTTTCCACCCCACTGTCCATGTCCATTGGTCCTTCATATATATGTCCTTGACTAAATCCCTTCACCTTCTT
The DNA here is from genome assembly GCA_004027475.1 of Anoura caudifer. Taxonomy (NCBI): domain Eukaryota; kingdom Metazoa; phylum Chordata; class Mammalia; order Chiroptera; family Phyllostomidae; genus Anoura; species Anoura caudifer. Next base: position 114,888 of record PVKU01004334.1, on the reverse strand, counting down.
TCAAACAGTCCCCACTCCCCCTCTTATCCTTGTCAGTCTGTTCTGTGATTCTGTGCCTCTGATTCTATTTTGCTCATTAGTTTATTTTGTTCCTTAGATTCCTATTATAAGTGAGATCATATGGTAATTGTCTTTCACTGACTGGCTTATTTCATGTAGCATGATAGTCTCCAGTTCCATCCATGCTGACACAAAAAGTAAGAATTCTTTCTTCCTGCTGCGTAGTGTTCCACTGCATAAACGTACCACACTTTTTTGATCTATTCATTTACTGATGGGCACTTAGGCTGTTTCTAACTCTTGACTATTGTAAATAGCACTGCTGTGAACACAGGGGTGCATAAGTTCTTTTGAATTGATGTTTTGGGATTCTTAGGGTATAATCCCAGCAGTGGAATCACTGGATCAGAAGGCAGTTCCATTTTTAATTCTTTGAGGAAATTCTATACATTCGTCTCTCGCTATATCACCAACACTTATTTGTTGTTTTATTAATGATAGTCATTTTGGCAGGTGTGAAGTAGTATTTCACTGTGGTTTTAATTTGCACCTCTCTGACGGCTAGTGATGTTGAGCATTTTTTCATATGCCTATGGACCCTCTGTCTGTCCTTCTTGGGGAAGTGTCTGTTCAGGTTCTTTGCCCATTTTTTAACTGGATTTTTTGTCTTCCTGATGTTAGGTTGTATGAATTTTTTATATGTTCTGTAGATTAAACCCTTGTCTAGTGTATCATTGGCAAATCTGTTCTATCCAGTCAGTTCCCTTTTCATTTTTATGATAGTTTCTGTAGACATGCAGAATCTTTTTGATGTAGTCCCATTTGTTTATTTTTTCCTTTATTTCCCTTGCCTTACAAGATATGTCAACAAAAATGTTGATATGTGAGATATCTGAAATTTTATTGCCTATGTTTTCCACTAGGATATTTATGGTATCACAAGTTATTTATAAGTCTTTTATTCATTTTGAGTTTATTCTGGTGTATGATGTGAATTAGCAGTCTAGTTTCATTTTTTACATGTACCAGTCCAGTTCTCCCAGCACTATTAATTGAAGAGGATAATTTTACTCCACTGTATGCTCATGCCCCCTTTGTCAGATATTAATTCCAGGCTCTCTGCTCTGTTCCATTGATCTATGTCTCTTTTCTTATGCCAGTACCAGACTTTTGATTATAGTGGCCTTATAATATAGTTTGATGTCAGGTATTGTGATCCCTCCTACTTTGTTCTTCTTTCTAAAGATTACTGAGGCCATTAGGGATTTTTTTGGTTCCATATAAATTTTTGCAGTATTTGTTCTAGTATCTGTGAAATATGGTATTGGTATCTTAATAAGAATTCGTTGAGTATAGATTGCTTTGGGTAGTATGGACATTTTGATGATGTTAATTCTTCCAGTCGTTGAACATGGTATATGTTTCCATTTATGTGTGTCTTCCTTAATTTCTTTCTTCAGTGTTGTGTAGTTTTCTGAGTGTGGGTCTTTTACCTCCTTGATTAAATTTATTCCCACATACTTTTTTTTGTTGTTGCTATGGTAAATGGGATTTTTTTCTTAGTTTCTCTTTTTGATAATTCATTGTTGGTTTACAAAAATGCCATCGAATATTGACTTTGCATCACATTACTTTACTGAATTCACTTAATAGGTTGTACAGTTTTTTGGTGGAGTCTGTAGGGTTTTCTGTGTACGTTATCATGTCATCTGCAAAAAATGACAGTTTTACTTCCCCTTTTCCAATTTGGATGCCTTTTATTTCTTTTTCTTATTTGATTGCTGTGGCTAGAACTTCCAGTACTGTGTTGAATAAGAGGGGTGAGAGTGGACACCTATGTCTTGCTCCTGACCTTAGGTGGAAAGCTTTTAGTTTTTGCCCATTGAGTATGATGCTGGCAGTGGATTTGTCATGTATGGCCTTTATTATGTTGAGGAATGCTCCCTCTATTGCCACTTTGCTGAGTGTTTTTATCACAGATGGGTGCTGGATTTTATCAAATGTTTTTCAGCCTCTATTCATGTGATCATATGATCTTTGTCCTTCATTGTCTTTTTGATGACAACCATTCTAACAGGTGTGAGGTGATAATCTCATTGTGGTTTTTATTTGCATTTCCCTGATGATTAGTCGCATTGAGCACCTTTTCATGTACCTTTTGATCATTTGTATGTTGTCTTTGGGAAAACATCAATTCAGATCCTCTGAATTGTTTGTATTTTTGCCAGGTCATAAGAGTTTTTTTATATTTTGGATATATACATAATTTGCAAATATTGGGTTAGCCAAAAAGTTCATTTTGTTCTTTCCATATGATGGCTCTAGTGGTGCTTAGTTGTCTTTAACTTCATTCAAAACAATTTTGTTAGATCGTATTCTGACAGCTGTCATATGAACGTTCATTTAAAAAAATTTATCAAAATTGGTGAATTTTTGTAGTCATTTTAATAAAGATGGAAGAAAATATGCAACATTTTCAGTGTGTTATGCCTTATTATTTCAAGAAAGATAAAAGTGCATCTGAGATGCAAAAAAAAATTTGTGCAGTATATGGAGAAGTGCTGTGACTGATCGAATGTGACAAAAGTGATTTGCAAAGTTTCTTGGTACTGTTGACATTTTGGCCAAATAATTCTTTGCTGTGGGACTGTTTTATGCATTGGAAGATGTTTAGCAGCAGCTGTGGCCCCTACCCATGAGAAGCCAATAGTGGGAGATAGCCAACATACTCAAAATACCCAAATCAATAAAGTTATTGATGAAAATCAAAAGCATTTATTTTATAAAAAAAGCTAAATGGACTTTTGGGCCAGTCAAATGTTTTTTCCCATTCTGTAAGTTGTCTTTTCATTTTGTTGATAGTTTTTTTTTGTTTGTTTTTGTTTTTGTTTTACGGTGCGAAAGCTTTTTAGTTTGATGTCCCATTTGTATATTTTTGCTTTTATTGCCTTTCCTTTTGGTGTCATATCAAAAAAATCATCACCAAGACCTATGTCAAGGAGCTTAATCTCTGTTTTCTTCTAGGAATTTTATGGCTTTAGATCTTAGGTTCAAGCTTTTAATCCATTTTGAGTCTGTTACACTTCCCATAGCACCTTTGTGCAAAGCAAAGCATCATCATAATATTGCAGATGGACATTTCTTTATTGTAGTCAATGAACTCATCATTTTCTTTAAGATTTTATTTATTTATTTTTAGACAGAGGGGAAGAGAGGGAGAAAGAGCAAGTGAGAAACATCAGTGCATGGTTGCTTCTCACATGCCCTGCACTGGGGAACCTGGCCCACAACCTGGGCATGTGTCCCGACTGGGAATTGAATCAGTGACCCTTTGGTTTTCAGGCCAGCACTCAATCCATTGAGCCACAGCAGCCAGAGCCACTGTTTATGAACTTGAATGCTTTTACATAGAGGGGTATTTTGTATTCTAATAGCCCTGCTGAAAGGCCATATCCATTTTGTGTGGTTTCAGTGTTCAACAACTTTTTTTTTTTAATACAGAGATTGAAAAAGATGAATACAAAATTTTTAAATGCTGGAATTTTATTGACAGTACTTAGGTTATTTTGCTAGTCTTAGACAGTGCATCTTAGTAGTTTAAAGAGCTTCTCTAAGCTTCTTCATTATCTGTTGCTGTGCTAGTTGGTTGTTAGAAAGAGCTGGAAGATTTACTCTTCATTTATTGATCTGTATTTCATGATACTGATGTACCATGAGCTTTCTCCCTTTTACTCAAGGTAGCTGAGCAGTATAAAATTTAAATTTTTAATTGGAATTCTCCTATGGCTTCCATGAGTAAAGAGCCCTTATTATGCAGAATAAGCATAACTGTAGCTAAAGGTGAGATTGTGGTAGATGAAACCTCTTACATTTGAATCCAACTGCAAATGAGGACTTCAGTATAGGAGGGCTGACACCATGAGGGGGTTTGTGTGGAGGAAGCCCTGGACAGCTCCAGAGAGCGTGTCTGTGGGCCACTCATCCACTCAGTCCTGCACATACTTGCTGCGTATGTCGTGGGCTCAGACCCTTCTAACTGCTCTGTTCACGAGGAGACAAAGTCCTTATCCTCAAAGAATTGCATTGAGTGAGGGAAAATGGACAATCAGTCAGTAAAAATATGTGTAAAATACTGGTCAGTGTTGTGGAAAAAGAAAAGAGCAAGGTGTGAAGGGGAGGCAGCAGTCATTGTAGACCTGTAGGGCAGGTGGGGCGGGCAGAGAGTTGAATGTAGTCAGGAATGGGTTATGAGAGAGAGGAGGGAACAAAGAGAGGTGAACAGAGGCCTGAACAAAGTGGGGGAATAAGATGTCTGAGGAAGAGCACCCCGGGCAGCGTGGTGAATGTAGGGGCCCTGGGGTCAGAGCTCCCGTGGTTGTTCCGAGGAAAAGCAAAGCATGAGGAGCCAGGGGTGTGAGTTCGGAGAAAGAGTCCAGGACCAAGTCATTTTTGACTTTGGGTTTATTCTGGTATGATGGGAAGCTGCAGGGAGGTGTGAACAGAGCAGCAACACAAATCTCTGTCCGTTTTACAGTTGTCACAAGTCTGCTGTTAGAGAGACAAGCTGGAGCGAAAGAACCAGGGCTGTAGGAAGAAGTTGAAGAAGTTGCGCAGTCCAGGCAGGAGCTGGCTTGGAGCAGCACAGTGAAGGGGCAAGGACTGGTTGGATTCCAGACAGGTTTTGAAGGCAAACCTCTGGGGTTTACTGAAATGGATGGGAAATGTGAGAGAAAAGTCTAAGATTTTTGGCCTGATGAACAACTTGGTGAATGGGTTATCGTCTGTGTCATTTGCTCAGAAGGGAACATTGTGGGACTCAGGAGGTTTTTGTTGTTATTTATTTGATTTGCTTTCTTTTGTTGTGGTAGGGAGAGTGAAGAGTTGTGTTTGGAAATGTTAAGTCTGAAGTACGTGTTAGACATCCCAATGGAGGTGTTGAAAAGGCAGTTGGGAAAAGAAGTCTGACATTCAGGGAGAGGCCAGGAATGGAGATCTACATTTGGGAGCAGCTTGGGTAGAGGTGGTACTCAGAGTCAGGAAGATGGATAGACTCATCCAGGGAGTGAGGATGGAGTAGGGGCCCCAGACAGCCCAGCTACTCCTGCATCTGCGGGTCAGAAACATAGGTAGGAGCTAGCAAGGAGACTGAGAAGGAACAGTCAGGGAGGAAGAGAGAAGAGCGGGGCTAAGTGACTGAGGAGCCAAGTGAAAGGCATGTTCTGGAAAGGGCTTATGGACAGTGTCAGCTGTCAATGTGCAGGTAAGATGACCTGGGAGAGAGAAATATTCATGACACAGTGGCATGGGCGGATAACTGTAGGAGCATATTTTTTCAGGAGGCAAGAGGGGGTGGTGTTCAGTGCACAGAGGAGAGGCCTCGGAAGAACACCCAGATGCTCATCCCAGAACAAATAGACAGTGCAGTATTCCCAGGTGTGGTTAGATGTTTCCTTCTGACTGCTTATGTTTTCCTCAGTGAAACAAGAAGCAAAGCCATTCATCACCTGAGACTGCAGAAGAGAGGAGGAGATAGGAGTAGGTGGAGAAGAAAGACCTGCAATAGACGCCTCACAGAGGCAGAGAAGGACGTGGAGTGGGTTGCCAGCCAGCATCCAGGGCTGGCCTGAGCCAGTGATCGGAAGTCTTAAACAGGACTGGTTGCAGGTTGAGTGCTTCTGTTGCATATTCAACTGCCCAGGCAGGTGTGGGGTAGGTGTACATGCCCCCTTCAAACTTTTGATGGCCTTGTCAGACTCTTGATTTATAGCCACCAAGAGCTCTGCAGGTGCTCTTAATATGTGTTACTTTGCTTTGGCTCACCTAACTCAAGGGTAAAAATAATCAGGCTTGGAGTCACATGAAGTACAATACAGCAAAGACTGTAGGTGGGATCAGGAGGTTTGGCACAAGTTAGTGAGGAGGTGGGGATGGGACCGAGCCCGGAGAACTAGGCTGCGGGAGAAATGGGTAATGGGAGAAAGTGGCTGTGGTTATGGAGGGGGATGGGGTAGTCAGCAGGGCAGACACTGGAGAAGTAAGTTAGGTAACTAGTGCAGAGTATTACTTAAAAGCATTGTTTAGCAGGAGGGAAGGCTAGTTCGAAATCAAATAGCATCATTGTCACAGAATAGTATCTTTAACAGCACTGTGACCCAGGAGCTGGACTAGAATTAATACAGGAGTCTCATGTGTAAAATGTACCAAAAGTGGGATATAGATTCTGCTGGTTACCGTGAAATCAGCCATATTGATTCTGAGACTGAGGCAGAAGAGATACGAGGTGAACCTGCAGAATCCTGTGGTGCCAGAAGTAAGGATGGGCTCAACATACACACACACTCACACCCATACACATATGCACTTTCACATACACTCACACCTGCACACACTATGCACAAAGCACACACTCACAATGATAGTGGTGTGTCAAAGGTTGCAGCTGAAAGAGCACTTAGTAGCCAATGTTAGAACAATTGGAGCAACAAAATATGTATTGGGTTATAGCCCATATAGGTAAGTGATTGAATAAATTTTAAAACGTAGGGAGAGAGACAAGTCTCTTATGCAAAATTCCAAAAAAATTTTGTAGGTAGTCTCCCTCAGGGAGATGGAGTATAACTCCCACCCTTAAGTGTGGGCTGTGTTTGGAGACGTCTTCCAAACAGCACAATGTGGAAAAGGAAAAAAAGAATGACTTCACAGTGGAAAGACCCGGCAGACACTACCTCAGTCAGGTGATCGAGGTTGACATCAGCAGTGATAAGTCATGTTGATTGTGTGTACCCTTGATACAGTGCAGTGACAAGGACATTTTAACGCTGTGGTCATCCTCCCCTCAAACCCATAACATCAGTCTTATGAGGAGAAAAACATCAGACAAATCCCAACTAAGGGACATTCTACAAAATACCTGACAGATATTCCTCAAAACTGTAAAAGTCATTGAAACAAGGAGAGTCTAGGAAACCATCACAGCCAAGATGACCTAAGGAGATATGACTACTAAATGTAATGTAGTGTCCTGGGTGGGATTCCGGGATTAAAAGGTGGTGGAGGGGTATTAGGTAAAAAACTAAAAACATCTGAGTAAAATATGGACTCCAGTTAATATCAATATTAGTTTCTTAATTGTTACAAATGTAATATACTGATGTCAGATGTTAATAATAGTGGAAACTAAAACTGTTCTAAAAATTAAAATTTATTGTAAAAAAATCAGTACATATGTTAGAAATCTTTATTTCCTCATTCTGTTATCATGAATGATAGGGAAGATTTCCTTAAAGGAATTGTACACTTAGAATAAATTTTAGCATTTATTTTTCCAAAAGCATTTGTAGAGGTATCTGTGTGGTGCTTAAACCCCAGGTAGCCCTTGTCCCCTCTCATGTACTCAGTCCCTACCTGCACAGGACCAGGCTCTCTGCTTAGCCTGATGGGCAAGGGTCTCCATCCCCAAGGCAAGGTACAGAGGGGCTTTCTGTAGCTTCCACTTTTGTTAAAGTGGGAAATCTAATGTAGAATGCTTAAGAATGTGGGCATAAGCCACGTAGATCGAAGAACTAAAATGATCTCAGTAGCTTAATCATACTTGACAGTTGTGAGACCCAAATAATACAGACTTGTGTTTTTTTAATTAATGTGCTTCTCTTTTCACCCTTGTATGTTTCAGAATTAGAGAATCATGATTAATAGGTGATAAGGCCAAAGGTCAAGTATTGATTGATTGATGTGGCTGAATTCATTAGGAAGAGTTAAGGAAGCTAATGACATATTTTGATAAGTTTATGAAATTGATGCTTACATTATAAAAGTTACAACTACTTTTCTGGTTGTGGAAAAAATAGGCCTAATAAATTCGTAAAAATGGTGACCAATGGTTGTTCGTCTCCTATGTGAGTAGTGGGTATGCATTATCTGAAAATATTTCACTCTCTTGGCATTTTAAATGAGGGTCTAGTTTCATCAAAGGTATCAATGTTCATTTTCATAGAGGGTATTTTTTTTCTTTTTTCCTTTTTTTTTTAAGTTCGCCTTTTTTGAGGTAGAATTGACCAATAAAATTGTAAGGTATTTAAAGGGTACGGCATGGTGATTTGATATACGCATACATTGGAAAAGGATTCTGCCGGTCTAGTTAATGAACACATCCATCACCTCACATATTTTTCTCTTTTTTTGGTGAGAGGAAATTTCAATTATAGAATAGCATGTTATTAACGATATAGTCACATATTTCATCCTAGATCCTCAAATCTTAGAGCTGAAAGCTAATCCCTTTTACCAACCTGTTCTTGTTTGCCCCACCCCCAAGCCCCTGGCAACCACTTTTCTACTCTGTTTCTATGAATTTGACCTCTGAGGGTGTTTCTCCATTGCTGATTTTGTGTCATTATTCATCACTGTGATGTATTGCGGGCTGGCCTAAGACTGTGTCGATTCCAACTCCCGTGCAGTTATTTGAATTTTATTTATTTTACCATTAATACTGTGCAATAAAAGAGGCTTATTAAACTGACAATGATTCTCCAAAATGATGGTACTCAGCTATCACTTAACTTTCACAACCTCCTTTCCAGTGTAGTGAGTGTTTAAGGCACCTACAAAGGAAATGGAGGAAGGGTTAATGAAGATCAGCAACATGGATACTCTTATGGCTTGAATGGTAAATTATGTGTAAAAAATAGCATTTCCCGGATTCTAGCTGAAGAACAGAGTTCCCACTTTTATTTCTCTGTAAAATGTCCTAGGCATGAATGAGTTGTATTGATTTGTAGTCTAGTCTTTGGAATACTGATCTTATCCAGGCATTTTGCTTAGTTGTCACTTAGTAAAATGAGTTGCTTGGTGATTAACTCTTGAGAACTGGTTGATAAACTCACATTTTAAGGTATTTTTTTAATGTGGTTTTATAAGGGTGGGGGGATGTAACCTGATATTGGCAGGAAGGATGAAAAGGTAATAGGTATCCACTTTAAAAAGGATAGCAAAGGAGTTGAGCAGAAAACCCTAGATTTATTATTAGGTATAAAATTTTATTTTTCTTGAAAATTGCCTGCTCTGGATCCAGTAAAAAAGAAGGTTCACTTAAGAAATTATGTGTACCTCACACTCAGTGGGATGGCTGTTGTCAAAAAAACAAGATAACAAACACTGGTGAGGATGTAGAGAAATTGGAACCCTGTGCGCTGCTTGTAAGAATGTAAAATGGTGCAGTTGGTATGGAAAATACTTTTGTGATTCCTCAAAAAGTTAAAAATAGAACAAACAATATGGTCCAGCATTTCCACATTCATGTATACACCCCAAAGTATTGAAAGCAGAGTCTTGAAAAGATATTTGCACACCTATATTCATAGCAGCATTATTCATAATAGCCAAAAGGTGAGGCAGCACAGGTTTCCATCGATAGATGAATGGACAAACAAAATGTGATATACATACACAGTGGAATATTTTTCAGGCTATTTATTTATTTTTTAATTTTTTTAATCCTCACCCAATGATATTTTTTATTTTAGACAGAATGGAAGGGCAAGAGAGAGAAACATTGTGAGAGGTGAAACATCAGTTGCATCCCGTACATTCCCTGACTGGGAATTGAACCTTCAACCTTTTGGTGTATAGGACAGTGCTCCAGTCAGTTAAGCCCCCTGACCAGGGCTTTTTTGAACTTTTTATTTTATATTTTTATTTACTTATTTTTTAAAATTATATTGTGTTGATAATGCTATCACAGGTGTCCCATGTTTTCTCCCATTTATTCCCCTCTGCCCTGTACCTGTCCCCATCATTCTTTCACTTTAGTTCATGTCCATGGGTCATACATGTAAGTTCTTTCATTTCTCCATTTCCTATACTATTCTTAACCTCCCCCTTTCTATTTTGTACCTACCATTTATGCTTCTTATTCCCTGTACCTTTTCCCCCATTCTCCCTCCTCCGCCTCCCCACTGATAACCCTCCATGTGATCTCTATTTCTCTGAATTTGTTCCTGTTCTATTGTTTGATTAGTTCATTTTTGTTTTTGTTTTTGTTTTTTTAGGTTCAGTTTATAGTTGTGAGTTTGTTGTCATTTTACTGTTCATAGTTGAGATCTTCTTTTTCTTAGATAAGTCCCTTTAACATTTCATTTAATAAGGGCTTGGTGGCGATGAACTCCTTTAACTTGACCCTATCTGGGAAGCACTTTATCTGCCCTTCCATTCTAAATGATAGCTTTGCTGGATAGAGGAATCTTGGATGTAGGTCCTTGGCCTTTCATGACTTCAAATACTTCTTTCCAGCCCCTTCTTGCCTGCAAGGTTTCTTTTGAGAAATCAGCTGATAGTCTTATGGGCATTCCTTTGTAGGTAACTGTCTCCTTTTCTCTTACTGCTTTTGAGATTCTCTCTTTCTCTTTAATCTTGGGTAATGTGATTATGATGTACCTTGGTGTGTGCTTCCTTGGGCCCAACTTTATGGGGACTCTGAGCTTCTTGGACTTCCTGAAGGTCTATTTCCTTTGCCAGATTTAGGAAGTTCTCCTTCATTATGTTTTCAAAGAAGTTTTTAATTTCTTGCTCTTCCTCTTCTCCTTCTGGCACCCCTCTGATTCGGATGTTGGAATGTTTAAAGATGTCCTGTAGGTTCCTAGTCCTCTCTTCACATTTTTGAATTCTTGTTTCTTCATTCTGTTCTGGTAGAGTGTTTATTTCTTCCTTCTCCTCCAAACCATTGATTTGAGTCCCAGTTTCCTTCCTGTCCCTGTTGGTTCCCTATACATTTTCATTTATTTCACTTGTCATAGCCTTCACTTTTTCCTTTGTTTTGTGACCATACTCAGCTATTTCTGTGAGCTTCCTGATTACCAGTGTTTTGAACTGTGCATCTGATAGGTTGGCTATCTCTTTGTTGCTTAGTTGTATTTTTTCTGGAGCTGTCATCTGTTTTTTCATTTAGTCTAGGCTTCCTTTGCCCCTCCTCTAATGAAATATTTTAAAAACAATACCACCTTTCCCAGATATACTTGGAGAATTGGGAGTTACTGCTGTTTCTCCCTTAGTATTTTCACTTACCAGTTTATCAAAATGAAATTGAAGCTCAGTTCTTATTTATCAGCATCTACCTCACCCTTGAAATTTCTTTTTTAAGCTATGCTACAAAATTCTGTTCCCAAGGAATGCTACCAGGGAGCAGAGGGTAACAGATGAAGCCTGGGCTTAGGATAAGACCATTCTAAGGTGTTTTATATCCTAGCTTTGTGGATTTGGATGAGTTGTGTTTACTGTCTCTTTTCCCTTGCTCCCCCATTTATTAAATGTATCTGTAGGTAATTTCAGAGGTTTGCTATGAACAGCTGATGTGCTAACATGTATGACAGTTGCCGAGGGACCAGGTGAGTGTTGGTGTCCTGTCTGTAGCCGGGTGCCTGTCCAGCACTCCGATATCCGCCACGCTGGCACCTGTCCCTCTCTATGGAGAAGGGCTGTGTTGAGCCAAGCGCTATGGTTTATTTTCTCTTTTACATGTAGTATGTCTTTGTGCCTTAGGGAAGTAGTGAGACCTTGACTCTTGTCACAGCTTAATTAACTTCCTCAGAGTTGGAACAGCCACTAGATACCATACTGAGTCCTACTTAAAGCTGGAGTGTGTTCGCTGTGATTAGTGACACTGCTTGTGAAAAGCCACCAGCTGGCCTTTGTGTCCCCCAAAGCATACACAGGTTCTTGCCAACTTCTGTCAGATTCGTCTGCATCTGGCAAGTTCTTGATCTATGATACAACTTGAAACTTTAATACAGAATTTATAAGGTATTTTAGTTGCTTCTGAGAACGCTTCTTTGAGATCTCCTGAAGTATTTGCAGATATACACCAAGAGAGGAAAACATTGTATTGTAATAAATGAGGGAAAGCGTAGACAGTGTTCCCTTTTTGGACTGGCCTTGGCACAATTACTCACTACATTAGTTTCCTGCTGCTGCTGAAGCAACTTGCCCCACACTGAGTCTCTGAGGTGGTGCTCCTGTGCCTAGGGCTAGAATCACAAGGGGCGGACACATGGCCTTTCTCACCAAGGAACCCTCGTGCCTTGGAAGACTGCCTGCTGTATGGTCAGTGCTTAGTAAATTTTGACCGAAGGAAGGGGTCACTAGAACACAGCCACCTCCACCCCCATATGTATAAAGGGTGCTATAGTGTACCGCAGGTTTTAAGTATCCCATCTTTGTGTCCCTTCTGTACGGGCAGTGTGCTCAGAGCTTTCCTCATAAGCTCCTCAGTGAGGTGCTGTTAACACCCGCTGTTACAGAGGAGGCTGCTAGGCTAAGGCAGCGCAGCAGGACTCCAGCCTTGTCAGTGAGAACTACCACCAGCCTCTCACGTACCACGTTATCGTGCTCCTGCTGAGCACCTTGTGAGGCTAGGCAGTGATGCTCATCCCCATTTTCTAGAATAAGCTGGAGTTCAAAGTGGACACACAAATGATTCAGCTAAGCTTAGAATCCCAGATTCTTGACTCATATCCTCTATTTGCCATTATGACCAAGTGGTTCAGCTTGATCCCCGAGACCTCTTTGGAAATATGTTACCATTTTTGGGTGTTGTAGGAACACGGGCTATTATTATGAGCAGTATGTAACCCAGCCATAATCCAGCGAGATGTAGTTAACAGGATTGTTTCTTTAGAAAGAAAATAGGGTCCTAGAGACATTTCCCAAGGTCTTAGGGTGAAATCTGCACTATTGCCCAACAGGCAGTTCCCTCCAGGATGGGCCTGCAGCCGCCTTTTCCACCCCTGTTGGCAAGGAGAAGAAAGAGTGAATGTTGGCAGGAGCGCAGGACCACAGTGTGGGGGGAGGGGAGCACTTTACCTCACATTGAAATACCTTTTATTTATTTTTTAAATATATTTTATTGATTATGCTATTACAGTTGTCCCATTTCTCCCCCATCATTCCCCTCCACCTTGCACACCCCCTCCCACCCACATTCCCCCACTTTAGTTCATGTCCATGTGTCATAAGTCCTTTAGCTTCTACTTTTCCCACACTATTCTTGCCCTCCCCCCGTCTATTTTCTACCCACCGTCTTTGCTACTTGTTCTCTGTACCTTTTCCCCCTATCTCCTCCTCCCACTCCCCTGTTGATAACCCTCCATGTGATCCCCACCATTTCTGTGTTTCTGTTCCTGTTCTAGATGTTAGCTTAGTTTCCTTTTGTTTTAGGTTCGGTTGTTAATATCTTTGAGTTTGCTGTCATTTTACTGTCATATTTTTTATCTTCTTTTTCTTAGGTAAGTCCCTTTAACATTTCTTATGATAAGGGCTTGGTGATGATGAACTCCTTTAACTTGATCTTATCTGAGAAGCACTTTATCTTCCCTTCCATTCTAAATGACAGCTTTGCTGGATAGAGCAATCTTGGATGTAGGTCCTTGACTTTCATGACTTGGAATACTTCTTTCCAGCCCCTCCCTGCCTATAAAGTCTCTTTTGAGAAATCACCTGACAGTCTGATGGGAACTCCTTTGTAGGTAACTGTCCCCTTATCCCTTGCTGCTTCTAGAATTCTCTCCTTCATTTTAATCTTGGTTAAAATAATTATGATGTGCCTGGGTGTGTTCCTCCTTGGGTCCACCTTCTTTGGGACTCTGTGAGCTTCCTGGACTTCCTGGAAGTCTCTTTCCTTTGCCAGATTGGGGAAGTTCTCCTTTATTATTTGTTCAAATAACTTTTCCACTTGCTCTTCCTCTTCCCCTTCTGGTACCCCTATAATTCGGATGTTGGGACATTTAAAGATGTCCTGGAGGTTCCTAAGCCTCTCCTCATTTTTTTGAATTCTTGTTTCATCCTTCTTTTCTATTTGTTTGTTTGTTTCTTCTTTCTGGTTCACTCCATTGATTTGAGTCCCAGTTTTCCTCCCATCTCTATTGGTTCCCTTTGTGTTTTCCTTCATTTCACTTAGTGTAGCCTTCATTTGTTCATCTAATTTGTGAGCAAAATCAACCAATTCTGTGAGCATCCTGATCACCAGGGCTTTGAACTGTGCATCTGGTAAGTTGGCTATCTCTTGGTCACTTAGATAAATTGGCTCTGGGGCTTTGATTTGTTCTCTGGTTTGAGCCATTTGGGGTTTTTTTGTTTGTTTGGTTGGTTGGTTGGTTTTTTGGTCTGGTCATGGCTGTTACATAGTGAGGGGCGGAGCCTTAGGTGTTCCCCAGGTCAGGGAAGCCCAGTCACTGGTTAGTGATGCTGTATGTGGGGGCGGGGTCTGAGAGGGAACAATGGCACTTGCTCCGCGCTCTCTAGGATTCCAATTCTTTCTGCCACTTCCCCTTCACCTGGATTATCTGTGTGCTAATGTTTGACCACCTAGTCAGCCAGGTGCCTTGTGCGGTCTCACTGGGTCTGCACCGTTGCCACCCCATGCCTGGGGTTTGTTGGCCGCCGCTGCCTGTGCACCTGGGGTCTGCTAACCGCTGCTGCCTATGCACTGGGTTGGCCAACCTCCACTTTTTCCTGCCGTGACTCCACCCCTCTTACCGGTCTGGATGAATGGTTGTTGGACTTCTGTACAGTTCAATTTTCTATCAGTTCTGGTGTTTTCTTATTTCTAAATCTTTGTTGTCTTTAATTTTAGTTGTGCGAGGAGGCTCAGTGTGTTCACCTACGCCTCCATCTTGGCCGGAAGTGTTGAAATAGCTTTTAAAAGGAAAACATCCAGAAATACATATTCTGTTTAGTTTTTATTTTAATTTTCTCTCTGGAGTCATATATTCTTAATTCTTGGGCTTAGTAATGTATTCTTCCTACCCCTGGTTCTCGCTTATACCTTTTTGGCCTGAGTACCCTCTGATGACTGTTATTTCTCAAGACTGAAATCAGTTTCCTTTTTTGGTCCCCTTCCCCACAACTGTCCTTTGTCACAGCTCCCTGCCAGTGACCTGGCAGCAGTCCAACATCACCTCTTCCCATCACCCCTATGTTTGCTCCCTTCCCATATGGGTGCTCTTCTTTCCACTTCTTTGGGATCCCTGAGGGCAGTGCTCTGGCATTTTACAGCAGGAGCCAGGAGAGCAGCCACCCATGGTCACAACCCTGCTCCTGAAAAAGCTGGCTGTGTTTCTGGTTGGCTCAGAAGCATGTGCTTCCAAATCAGTCTCCTGTGCAGAGCTCCTTTGATGAAGGTTTTAGAGGAATATGGGATCAGGTATTAGTTGAGGTTCATAAGCAGAAGTGTTCATAGATTGGTTGACCTATGTATGTGTGATTACTGTGTGGCTAGTGGGATTGCCATTAATGTGACAGTCAGAAGCTCTGGAGTGAGACAGTTTTTGTTGGGTGGATTTCACTGGGATGAGGTAGTTGTTGATTGCTAGGCTTCTGTAGTGCTGGGGTGAAGCACTTGTTGATTGGCCAGCTTCTCTGGCGGGAGGCAGTTGTTGACTGGCTGGCCCTCTGAAGCTTTCAATTGATGGGAAGCTGTCATAAATCCATTAGCATAGGTTTAAAACCATTGCTATGGCTAAGGAGCAACCAAGCTTTTCCTAGGCACATAGGAACTCTTTATTTTCACCTGTCCTAGAATCATAGATTTCCTGGGTTGGAATATATCCATCAAAACACAGACCACACGTTAGACCCTCACCTAACCACCCACTTACCCCCAGGGTAAGCACATGAGCACAGATATGGGAGTCAACAGATCTGAGCTAATATACTGACTTATTCATTTAATAAGTCACTGAGTCTCTGTGATCTTCAGTCTCCTAAAGGGTAATACCTCCCTCCCTGAAAGGGGGTGTTGTGTTGACTAAACGAGTTCATGTGTGCCACGTATCCACCGTACACTCATTTACTTTCCTAAACTGAATATTTGAGTTTTCATTACAGGCCACAGGTCTAGTGACCAGGAATGCAGCCTGCGGAGGCCATTTGTTGACTCAGGCCCCGCTTGGTTTTTCCCTTCTAAGGTCTGTCAGAGTCACAAGCTGTAAAAATCTGAAGCTCAGGCCCCACTCCCAGAGAATCTGATATGCCCATTTTTTTGGACTATAAGATGCAACCCCCTCCCCATTTGGGAGGAATAATGGTTGTTAATGCTGCTGTTGAGTTCTGTTTACATTTACATTGGTGAAATATTATGTTATTTATGTTATTAAATATTTTGTCACTTTTTTGCTTCAAAATTTTTTTTCCTGTTTTCCTCCTCTAAAATGTAGGTGCATCTTATGGTCCGAAAAATAAGGTAGTTGGTCTGTGAGAGAGCCCAGACACTGGTTTATTTTACGTTCCCATGGGATGTTCAGTGCACGTTGAAATACACCAGGCCTGGCAAGCTCCTTACCTGAAGTCACATGGAAAATTAGTAAATTGCTTTGATTGGTCTTGAGTGATGTGCTGTCCTTGTTAGAAACTCTTTTGAAAATTGTAGCATTAAGAAACAAACCTGGGATTCTAATGGGATAATCTTTGAGTCCCATTCCTATTACTGTTCTCATTATTATTTTTTAAAAAAGAAATAGAAAACTACCTTTATGACTTTTGAAATCTAACCTTACAGAAAGGTAGGTCAAGTAGAGAGGCATGTGGTATGCACTGGCATTTTCTGGAAGTATATTACAAACTTGTCTACCTTTAGGAGATGAGCTTTGTGTAAACTCTATCCTATTGGTTGTTGTATACATTATACATAAACTTTATTAAACATTGCCACCTTCCCCAAAGGTTTGTTATCTCTAAATCTTGAACTTACTTTATAAAAGAGGAGAACATACATTATTTATAAACTTCTCCAGCATCTAGCAGAAAAGTGCCATGTTATTTAAAAATGGTATTTACGCCTCCATGGCAGCAGTGTGCATTGCGTAGGTTGCCTTTATAATCCTGAAGTCATCCCTGTGAAATCATGAGAACTCCTTTGTGTCAGAGAGGAAGTGGTTTTATAGTCAGTGGTCTTTCCACTATGCCTTTTTTTTCTAGTTTTGAAGAAAATTCTAGGCAATTGAAGGACTAAATATTGAATTTTCTTGGTGAAAAAAACTGGCCCATATTTTACCCAAGAAGTATGGAGCTGCTGAAATACTTGACAGTTGTATTCATATTAGTCATTCAGGTATACCTCCCCTAGATATATGTAACATGCTGTATTTAGCTGTTGATGTTAATAAAAAACTTTTAATCCTCACCTGAGGATATGTTTATTGATTTTATAGAGAGAGGAAGGGAGGGAAGGAGGAGGGAAAGAGACAGAGACAGACATTGCTGTGAGAAACATCGATCGGTTGCCTCCTGTACTCACCCCAACCAAGGACTGAACCTGCATCTTTTGGTGTACAGGATGACACTCCAACCAACTGAGCCACTTGGCCAGGGCAGCAAAGTTTTTATTTTGGAATAATTGTATTATTACAGTTTCACTCTTAGTGTTGTACATTTTATGGATCTTGACAAATGTATGATGACATGTATCCATTATTAAAATACCATGCTGAATATTTTCACTGCCCCCAAAATCCTTAGGCTCTGCTTATTCATCCTGTCCCCACCCCCCACCCCCCCAGCACATACACCCTTGGAAACCAGAGGTCTTTTAATGTCTTCACAGTTTTGCCTTTTCAAAAATATCTGTAGTTGGAATTGTTAAAGAAAAAATTAGTCATGGCATTTATTAAATAACCCTGGGGCAGATTATTCAGCACACTGCTACATGGGAATTTGGCAGTAAAGGAGAGAGATTGGGCTCAACTCCAAACACAAGTAGGAAAAGTGGGGGTTTACAGCCAAGGAGCAGGTGGGGGGTGGGGGTGGATGGAAAATTCCTAACAGGAAACATTAAAGGGAGTATTCTGGCTAAATCGACCTGACAGTATTCTTCCTAAAGGCAGACCATGGTGGTCAGGCTTCACCTGGGTTAGGGTGGAGGATTCTGGCTAAACCAACTTAGCATGATTCTTGTTAAAATTGAGCAATCAGAGTTGGAAATGAAAGCACAAAAGTTGAGGCCTAGTTTAGGAAGAGGATTCAGAGGGGCCTGACTAGCCCTTGGTCAAAGAGAGAGTCTTTGTGAGACTCAGATTGGTTTCCTTCACTCAGTAATATACATTGAAGGTTTCTCCATGTGTTTTCATGGCTTGATAGGTTTTTTTTTTATTATTACTTTGTAATATTCCATTATCTGGATGTACCACAGTTTATCCATTCTGCTGAAAGACACGTTGATTGCTTCCAAATTTTGGCAGTTATTAATAAAGCTGCTATAAACATCCATGTATAGATTTCAAGAATAATTTTATATTTATAGAAAAGTCACAAAGGTGTAGTACAAAACATTCCTGTATACCCTTTACTCAGTTTCCCCTAGTATTAACATTTTATATAACCCTGGCACATTTGTCAAAACCAAGAGATTAATATTGGTACCTTACCATTAAGTAGATTTTACTTGGATTTCACCAGTGTTTAGCTCATTTCCCTTCTCTGTTTTAGGATACAGTGCAGGATACCACATTGTATTAATACCACATTGATTTTCATTTTAATTATAGGAAAATTCTAGGTGTTTTTTTAATTATTAATATATTCATAAAATTCAGCACATACTAAGAAAGTGGATGTAAACATATAAGCTATAAGGATCTGGTGTTGCTTAATAAT
Source organism: Anoura caudifer (assembly GCA_004027475.1). Taxonomy (NCBI): domain Eukaryota; kingdom Metazoa; phylum Chordata; class Mammalia; order Chiroptera; family Phyllostomidae; genus Anoura; species Anoura caudifer. The sequence continues at coordinate 96,252 of PVKU01004334.1, read as the reverse complement.
GAAAACATTTATTTATGATATTGTTGCTTAGAATTTTTTTGAAAGTTTATTTTTATCTTTGGCAGAGCATACAGAATTCCCAGTGTACAGAATTAAGATTTGTTTTATTTCTAAACAAAATACTAAAGCTCATTGAAAGATGGTCATGTTAAGATTGAGTATTTCAAGATGCAGGAGAAAACTGGCTGCCAAGTTGTAATGAAAGCTGTTGATTGCATAATTTTTCAAGTTGATGCAAAGGATGAAGTGTTTGGTGTTTCTCTAATAAGCATCTCCACATGTTTTGCTGGCAGAAGGACTCCATGAAAGATGACAGAAGAAGTCATTGTTATAGCAAAGTGGGACTACACTGCCCAGCAGGACCAGGAGCTTGACATCAAGAAGAACGAGCGTCTGTGGCTGCTGGATGATTCCAAGACATGGTGGCGGGTGCGGAATGCCGCCAACAGGACGGGCTACGTGCCGTCCAACTACGTGGAGAGGAAGAACAGCCTGAAGAAGGGCTCCCTGGTGAAGAATCTGAAGGACACGCTAGGTGGGTGTTCGCAGCATTAGGACCCAGGTTGGAGCTGAGCTACTTCCCATTAAAGAGAGTGAGGAAGCATGGCTGGCTGTTTTTGAGGAGAGAGTGTTCATCTTTTTAGTTTATGGTTTGTTGTTTTGTGTGTGTGTGTGTGTGTGTTTTAAGGTTCTATTTTAAATACTGACATTTTTCTAGTTGCCTTGTTTTTTGATCTCTGAAAATTAAGACACCAAGATGGAGAAATGTCATGTTTGTCATTTCCTAGAGATTCTCGAGTTTGGAGTCTTATGTAAGTGGACGCTGCCATGTGTCTTGGGCCCCTGCACATGTTTTTCTCTCCTGACACCAACATTCTAGAGGATCCTGAAGTGGAATTACCACCTCCAAAAATATCAACAGCTCTGCCTGTGTCATTCTGTCAAATCTTTTCTCTCTCTCAAAATCCTGTCCCTTCGGCCTTTATGCATACAAAAGGAGATAGTGAGAAGCTCTTTGAACCCAGGAAATTTCGTACCAACCGTACTGGATAGTGTCAGCTACACTGACAACTGGGCGAGCACCAGTGTGATGCCCGAGGCCATCTAGGGTCACTCAGGTGGGGACTGCTGGGTGCTCAGCTCTGTTGGCTCATGTCCAGTTTTCCTCCCATATGCCTTTCTCTTCTCTACTTTTGGGAGATGGGAAGGACCACCTTGAATCACCTGAAGTTAGTGGTGGCCAACCTTCCCTTTGTGTTTTGTATGCATATAAGACTGACTTGCAGTAGTTGCTTCAGATTATGTGAGAAAATAACTTTGAGGGCCTTTCTGACCTGCCATTTAAAAAATGTTATTGTTGGTGGGTTATCACTTAAAAGTTTGCTATTGCATATTAATATTGAAGTCAGTATTATCACCCATGTTATATTTACTTCAGTTTTTCCTCTTTATTTCTAACAAGAAAATTTTGTTTCATTTGAGAAGAAAGTGACAGGTGGAAAAACTGAAAAGAGAATTATACACTGAATGTAGTGAGTGTTGCAAAATATTTGTCTTTCATCTCATATAGTCTTGAAAAGTCTACTAACTCGTCAAAAGCACTTAAAGTCTTCATTAACTGGGCAGTATTTTTGTGTTATGGATTAGGTTATGCCCATGATTTGGAGAGAGAAGTGAAACCCAGGCCTGTGTATGAGTCACACCTACTCACCCGCTATCAGAGATTCTGGGCCTGATGTAGAAATTTCATTTTTCACAAACAGTCTGATTCTTTTTCCACTAAACTGACATCTTTGTTTTCCAAGCAGGTCACTGGAAAGAAATATTGTTTTCCTGTGCTTATAATTCTTAATTAACTGTGGTAAAGAAATGTAGGTAGCATGAATAGGCAAATACTCTGAGTGCCTGAGCATAATTTTATGTATGTTTTCCAATTTCAGCTTTTCACTCACAAAGTGCCTTTTTTTTTTTTTTTTGAGCTACTAAACAGTGTTGACTAGTCATGTCTTCTATTCATTTTAAAAAATATATATTCTCAGGATTCTAGTAAAGAGTGAAATGTCCAGAAACTGAATGAATGAAACATTAGGAAATAAAATAAGGCAAAGCAAGCACCCTGATTTAATCTAGAAATTTTCTTAAACACCTTGTCTTTTTTTAACTTCACTGTTTAGAAGGAGAGGAGACAAAGCCTCAAACTGAAACTGTTAACCACATCTTTCGCCCAGTGTTTAGTTTTCCCAGCAGCTGTGATCAGAGCAGTGACCAGGTCAATGTGCCTGTGTGCTGAGGGCTCTCACAACAGAGGAGCTGGCTCACGTCTTCGTGCTGGGCGCTGGGCCCTGCCCCGCCCCTGACAGATGGCCACCCCACTCTGCTGGAACACTTCAACTTCTAAGTCAGCCAGTTCCATTTTTGGAGAACACAGATTGTTAGAAAGCTCTTCCTTAAATAGAATCAGAGTTTGCTTTTATTTGCTTTCTCCCCTTGGCTCTCACATGCCCCTGAGTGCTGTGCCGAGTAAAATGTGCGCCCCTGGAGAGTGACCGCTCTCCTCCAGGCTCAGTCCCCTCTCAGGCACACGTTGCCTTGGAAACATTTGTACTGAGCACTGTACAAATAAAAATACATATGTAATCATATTTTGAACATCCATATCTGTTAGTAGCCGTTGATAGTCATAGTCTGAAAGTCGGTGCTTCCATCACCACATAGTGGTGCCCCCTTTCTTGTATGTCTTTTTGTTTCAATGTATCTATTATGCTCCCCCAAAGCCCTGCTGTGGTTGGACATAGAGAGACCTTGTTACTCAGCATGAGTTGTCATTGCCCTCTTGAGCAATATCAAAGAGAAGGGAGGCCCCCTGATACAATCACCAAGGCAGAGAGGCTTCTTAGTCTCTACAGCCAGACTTGACAGGACATCGTTACCAAGAAGGAAAATGAGAAGACTTTCTGCAGCTCCCCTGCATCCCAGAGTTCTCTGTTGCTAAAAAAGGATTGGTGCTGAAGTGGTCATGGCTTCCTGTTTATGTTACTGTCACCAGTGTGCTGTCAGAATTGTAGCGTTTTTTAGATCGATTACCCAATCAGAATTTATCTCTGTTGTGCATTAGAAGGAGTTGAAAACAACATCAAAACTACACTGCACATGTTGAGCTTCTAATAGCTTCTCACAGTATCATCTACACTTGTAATTTATACTGCTGGGAAATCTACCTCGATTCCTAAACCCACGATAAAATTCCCTGGCAGATGCCTGGTTTGGAAATATAGCACCAGACTCCTCAGCAAAGTCACAGTGTTATAAATGTGTATATATTTCTAATGGCAGATAACTATAACTCTGTCAAGTTCTCTGCTGTGTTCTTATACTCATCTAGTATGTTGATATTGGCAGTACATTAATTTAATCACATGTAGTGCTTGGTTAGAGTGACTTTGAGAAAGCAGTATCATTCACGAAAAAAACCTCTCTGTTACGAAAGAATGACCATTCCTTCTTTTCCTTTAATAATTTATAATTGGATAAAATAATATGAGCTCTTAATTGCTCTTGGGTAAAACATTTATATCTCCTCTCAAATTCATCTTGTGATCACGAATAGTCGAAGAGAACTTTGCCATGGATTACAAGGAGCAGTTGTTGGGAACCCCTGCTGCCGGCAGCCCCCAGTTGGTGTTTTGAAGGGCTCCAGCTGCAGAGCGCTCCAGCCCAGCTGAGGAGTGTTCGTGGGCTACAGTCTGGCCTAGATATGGCAGCCTGAGTTATGAAATCACTGTCGTTAGAGGTTGTAAGCGATGTGCTAAATATTTAAATGTGAGGAAGCTGTTCCCAGGGAGGTATTTTTTAAAGATTTTCCTTCAGGCTACTAAGGAACAGTGTTTGTTACCACTTCCTAACAGCGGAAAACCACCAAAACTCCAAAGGTTGACTCTGCTCAATGGCTAAGTCTAGATGCTGACTTGGGTTACATAAAACGATGCAGTTCCATCTCTAACCTCTGATCCAAGGCACACATGCCCATTGCTAACTGCTTCCTTAGGCATCTGCACCCCAAAAGTGAACTGCCACAAGGTTTGCTCCTTGAGCATTTGTCCCAAAGTGACCATACCTAAGGCCAATTAGAAACCTGGCAGTGAGTAGGACTCCCACCTCTGTGATTCTAAGCCAGACCTAGGAGCAGAGTGGAGCTGCCAAAAGGGACTCCCAGTGCTGCATGTTAAATAGCCCTTGCACTGGTTTGAGCTGGTTTTTTTACAAGGAGGGGGTGGTTCCTGTGGGTGAAATTTACAAGGTTCTTGGAGGTATATCCATGCTAAGATTGACTTTGGAGTGGCTAAGTGACTTCTCCAAGAATGCAGTGCTAGTCATAGGTATACAGCAGAGATGGCACTTCAACTCAAACTTGAATTTCTTTTACTATAGCAAGTTGAATATGTGGATTTAGTGGTTGGGCATTTGCTAGGACTCTGTGGCAAAGAGGGGTACTTAGAATGTTAGAGGAAATTTTAGTGACAACCAGTTCTTATTTTAGAGCTGAAAAACTTATTAGCAAAAGTTGAGTAGGGTCCCAGAATTAAATGGTAATAATGCATCGATGTTTACTGCCTGATTTTGATAGTTGTATTGTGGTTCTGAAGGATGATGTTGTTTGTGGAAAAAAACACAAAGTATTCAAGTGATAGGACATCATGTTGGTAGCTTGCTCTCAAGTGACTCAGGGAAAATACATTCTTGAAGCTGTTCTGTACATTAAAACAAATGGACAGATATAAGAGTGCTTTGGAGACCACCCCAGGGTATAAAGTTGGCTTGGAGCAGAGGAAGCATAAGTCAGCAATGTCAGAATGCCTTGCCTTTGGCATAAGGCTTTCAGAGATGAGCAGGTATCACTAAACCTGCTGAGATCAGACCTGAAACACAAGATTAACACCAGGATAAATGTGTCCAACTGATTCTTCACCAAAATGGTTTCCCCCAGTATACTTGATCCAGAACTTTCTATAACCAGCAGGTTCTCTCCATATCACCAGCTTCCATGTAAGGAAATATCTGCTTCTTGCTGGACCAGCCCAGACAGTTCTGAGTCAGTTCAATATATGCTTTTCTGTTACAACAGATAGGGAGAGCGATGGTCAGAAACAATCTCCTGGGCTCACAGCCTTTGTGGTAGTACAGGATATGGGGGAATTTTCATTTAGACACTGCGGCACTGTGAGTCTTTGCTGTGATCACAAATGTCCTAAGCAGGTCTGAACCTAGGCATGTGATTCATTGTGAATGAAATGTGGGTAATGAGTGGCACAGCCTGTGACTGTGGGAGCCATGCCTGGATTTCGGTTGTCCCTTCCTCACTCTTGTCTCTTCCTTTGAAATCCCTTCTCAGCCACTTCGTTCCCTGCTGAGGGAGCTTTGAAAGTAACCAAAGACATTAAAATAGGGATGCAAACATTATGTGTGGATCAGCACTTTGTAACAGGGTATGTTCAGATCAGAAGAGGGAGCTGGTAGGACATCCCTTCATCTGGCAGGGTATAATGAAAGCATAAGGTTCAGTCCCTGACTTTCTGAAGCTTGTGATGTAACTGGGAAAATGACAGTTACAAATAAGCATTCCTCATTTGAACAGTGGCACGGTGGTCCCTGTCTGTTCCCCTGGAAATGGGGGCTGGATTGTGCAATTTAGGCCTCCCTCCTGTCCTTCAGGAAGCAGTGTATGTAAAGTTTGGGGGGGGGCAGGCTTTGCCACTTGTTGAGTGGCTTTTGACAGGCTATTGAAAGCTAAGCCTCAACTGCATCATCTTTAAAATGGGGTAAGTGATTACTTGTCCCATGAAATTGTTGAACATTGCATGTCGTCATTCATGTACAGAATACTGGGGCTGAGCTACACTTGTGAGAGGAGCTGGGGCTTTAATTGAGGGAGGGAGAGCACAAGTGAAGATAGAAGCTGAAAGCCACGGACCTGTTGAAGGACACTGAGCCAGCTGACCGGACTGAAAGAGGACACTGGAGAGTCTTGAGTGGTTGGGGTGTGCCACACTGTGAAGGCCCCAACCACTAGGCCTGATGGCGTTTGAAAACGGAACCCTTCCCCAAAGGTTTCCCACATGGTGGATAGAGGGTTTCTTGATCCTGGGTGTCAGGAGGGGACTGGAGGGAGCCAGTCAGCAGGAGGCTGGGGACGAGAGCTCAGTGCGATTCAGGGGTGACATGGAAGTCCTGAGGTCAGCATGGGAATGGAGGGTGACAGATCCAAGGAATTTTGAAGGAAAACCCAGGATCAGTGTTGACTGGATATGGAACAGCCAGGAGTATCAGTCATGAGTGACTGACTCAAGGGCTTTGAGCATGATGAATGACCAAGAGAATTAGGGAAGTAGGAAGAGAAACGAGCCCGTAGACAGACCCACTTGAGTTTGAGGTGATGGCAGGACCTCAGTGAAAATGTTCATGAATCCCAACTTTGGGAGACACAACATTTAGATTTTTGTCATAATATCCTTCCTATTTTTAAGTGACTTTTAGGTTTTTGGACTTCGATACAAATAATTTTCTTAGGGCCTACACTGGAGACCTTACTTTTCTGAAGCATCTTGTTAATCAGTACCGCAGGCAAGCTCTCCGGCTTTGTGCTGAGGAGGTCCCGGCCTCAGTTCCCTGTTGAGAGCTGCCACCATAGCCCTCCCTGGCAGGGGGGCCACAGCCTCCCCCAGCCAGCATTCCCTGCAGAGAAGTGTGTCGCCCCACACCCCAAAGCGAAACAAAAGCTAATGCAGCAGGAAAATTCAAATCAAGACTCCAAACTGATTTTATATATGTTTTTCCAGAATGAACAATAATAACGATTTCTCTTTGAGTGCCTGATTTGTGCCAGATACTGTGCTGGGTGCCTGCTGCATTTTTGTTTAATCTTCACAATAACCCTAAGAGGAACATAATCTTTTTTTTAAGATTTTATTTATTTTTAGAGAGAGGGGAAGGGAGAGAGACATATCAGTGTGTGGTTGCCTCTCACACACCCCCTTCTGGGAACCTGGCCTGCAACCCAGGCATGTGCCCTGACTGGGAATCAAATCAGCCATCCTTTGGTTCACAGGCCAGCATTCAGTCCACTGAGCCACACCAGCCAGTGCCTAATCATGTTTCACATGAAAAAAAATTGAGGCTTAGAAATAAGTGATGTGCCCAAGAACACACAGTAAGTGATGGGTTTGAAATTCAGAGCAGGTCTGCTCTGCCTGACTTCAACCTTTACAGAGATTGATTGCTTCAGGAATTAGGGATTCAGAGTGGGGGTAGAATAGTAGATGCTTGGCATTGTTCTTGATGAATTCAGTCACTCCCTGGCACAACTGTTGTGATTTCCATCCTTGTTGTGGCCCCTTGAATACTAGGGGGCCAGCTCCTTCAGTGGGCATTGCTTGCTCCCTGGCCCCAAGGGAGTCACTAATTAATCCCTTTGCCTGATTCCTTCATGTTGAGGTGAGCAGGGGCCACTAATTAACATCACTCTGAAGCTGAATTTCCCAGGCACATACCTCCTTTCTTATAAATTTACTTAAGCATCACTTTTGTGAGTACCAAACATGTACTGTGGCTGCTACACGCACAGTGTTTCAGACATCTTTGTTATTCAGGGCTTCTTTGTACAACACAGGTGTTTGCCCACAGCTATTCCTCAGAATCATCATCTCTGAAATGCCTGGATTTTATACAGCCTTCATTTGAGACAGACATACTCATTTAAAAATTGGGAGAATAAAACAAATCACCTGTGATCTCGTCACTCAAAAATACTCACTGTGTCTGTAAGCATTTGTGTCTGTTTACCCAGTATTTATACACACATACATACAAAATCACATTACATGAGTGGGTGACATCTTGCTGTTATCAATACTAGATGTCACAAGGCAGTTAGTCCAGAAAATATCAAGCTCTTTCCTGATCTCAACACGTGCTGGAAAGAAGATTTAATGAGCAAGCTTGCATATGCTTTCTGGCACATCAGATGTTCACATGTTTTGTGTATTTTATAAACCATTTAAGAGGAGGTACTGATTCCTTGGGGTACATCTGTCTCTGAAGTAGTTTGTTCTCTCAGTTGAATGTTCTTCAAGAAGAGAAAATTACTACTAATCTTTCTGCCTGTCACTTAAACAAACTTCCTAAACTGAGTCACTCTCTGAGCAACCAATTCTTCATTTCAATAAAGAATGCAAGGGCAGCCCTGGCTGGTGTGGCTTAGTGGATAAAGTGCAGGCCTGTGAACCAAAGTGTTGCCAGTTCAATTCCCAGTCAGGCCATATGCCTGGGTTGCAGGCTAGGTCCCCAGTAGGGGGTGTGCAAGAGGCAACCACACATTGATGTTTCTCTCCCTATCTTTCTCCCTCCCTTCCCCTCTCTGTAAAAATAAATAAATAAAATCTTTTTAAAAAAAGAATTCAAGGCTAAACCATTCCCCATGAAAAGTTTGTATGTAACATGTGAGGAGATTAAGATATCTCAATTTGATTCGATTTACTTACTTATTTTTGCCTAACAGATATTGAAAAGGACCTTGACAATTTATGACCTTTGTTAGGGTATTTTTATAACAGTAAGTTTAAAAATTGGATTTCCTTATAAAAATTAAAAGTTTAACTTTGAATTAAAGAACACTATATGGCTATTAATCATAGTTCTTATAGACCACGTTTCAGTTCTGTAGCTTGCAGAACAAAGCAAAGCTTCATGACTTGATCTCAATTTGATTTTAAACTTTCAACTTAAATTACCATCTCTTAACATTAAGACAGAGACTCTGGGTTCTTGGAGTCACATTTAACTCATGAGATGGACCTTTTCACTCTTTGTTGTGTAATCCGCCATTGCACGAACATAAATTACATATCAGGTATCATAATTTAGATTCTTTAGAATTCTGTCTTGTGAGATGGTTAACCGGAGGAATGAGCTGCCAAATGTATTGCTTACATAATATGGGACCTTTTACAGTAATTATTATGCCAGCCACCAAAAATAAACTGGGATTTGTTTTTGTACATTATAAGCTTTTAAGTTTTAGACAAAAGTGTAAAACAACTAACAACAGATTAGCAGGAAGATAATTAGAAAATAGAGACAGATTGTTAAAAAGAATACTAATGGGAGGAAAGCCAGGACAGACTGGGAAATGATGAGGGCTCTGTACCCTTATAAAGTGAAGGGAGGGTGGTGTACAGTTTTATATGGGTAAATGAAACCAAGTTGCTGTTCCCTGGGCCAAGTGGTATCCTTCATGTCCTGAGGAAGGACAAGAACATCAGGTAATGTATTTCCCAACAACTGGCATCTTGGTGCTTCTTATTAAAATTGTAATTTACTTCTGTTTCCTAAAGAGCGTAGAACACACCCTTTTCTGATGAAAAAGTTACACTTGCGGAGCCTTCAGTTTTAGAATAAAGAAACATGAACTCAGAATGCCTAGCATTTAAAGTAAAATCTCCCTACCAATGTAGTTTGCAACTGTATTTCCCCATATGGCATACTCTCCTGCTTAGACTCTATCCATATGTCCCAAGTGTTCGTTTTCTCTATTACATAGCCTTGTCTGTGCCCTGGGGACAGGCATGGGTGCAGAGGTGTTTGCTTGCTGGCATGTGCTGTAATGTATGCTGCTGAGCCCCAGAGTGCTGTGAGGCCAGTGTTGGCACCTCTTCTGTGTCCCTCTCCCTTGGAGAGCCCCGCCCAGTGCTCACCACTGCTCCCTGGACACCCAGGCACCCTCCTGACCTGTGCTGGGCCAGGTCTACTGGGTGGACCTAGCTAGGCAGGCTGGGTGTTTCTCTGCACAGCAGCCTGCATGTACTCAAGTCCTCTATCTATGGTCTAGCAGTTGGGTCCCGGGATCAGCCCCTTCAAGCTGCCAGTGCTTTCTCCTGTTAACTCATCGCTTCCCTGTCTACTTCTGAAGTCAGACTCTGTGACCACCCCAGGTGGTCCCCAATGGTTCTTAGAATTGGAAGCCACCTGAAGGCAGCTCTTTGTAACACTTTAAGGCTGTGTCTGCCTGGTTTCCCCATGGAAGCAGGTTGACCTATGGCAGCTGTCTTCAGGGCATCTCACTTGATTTCTGCATTTTTGGTTTTTTAAGGAGTAAAGCAATTGATTGTTTAAGTTGGAAATTTTACAAGTGGATGTTTGGAAATAGAGCATGAGTTAGTCGTGAAATTTTAGTTATTCTTATGCTATTCATTTAAGTTGATGCAATCTATAACATTTAACCTAATGTGTTAAGAAAAACAGTGTGGTGGACAAAGCTGGCAATGAGGACCAAAAAGGGCCACTTGGTCCCCTTGTGGTTCTATGTTTTGTTTTGTTTTCACAGCCTGGTAGGTACAGTTAAGTTGAAAAGTGAAGTTCACTTGATAATATGTAGACTTTTAGAATATTAGAAAGGGCCCTGAAGATAACCTGGTCCAGAGCTCTTCTCTGAAAATCAGTCAAGTTGAGTGACTTGACTTGTCCAAGGCTGCAAGCATTCTTCACAGCAAAGCCAGGAGCAGGCCTTGGAGCCCCAGGCTGGGCGCGCTCCACAAAGCCTCAGACCAGGGGTGGAGACAGGAACCCAGTTACCTCCAAGACCTCCTCTTGGAGCACATACAGGGAGTGAATCTGCGACCCATAGAACCCGGTGTCTTAGTAACCAATGTTTGCCTTGCTGAAAGCAGCATGCGATCTCCTAATCCTTTGCCTACTTCAACTTGGAAAATGGGGCTCTTTTTTCACTTCCTACATGAAGGCCTACTTTGCATTATTGAGCATCCTCTCTGTGCCTTCCATAGGGATCCTGTCTCAACCCAGAGAGCAGGAGGGAGGTGAGACCTGCTCCCCAGGTCCATTTTAGGGAAAAAACAGATGTATGTGCATCTCTGTTGCAAAAGCACCACCTATTCTTGTCTCCATTGATTCTGCCTTTGTCCTCCAGGGGAAAGGGAAACAATTAGATGATATAATAATGAGAATAAATACAATGATAGCTATCATTGAGGGTCTTCCTGTGTACCAGAGGCTACATTAAGTGTGATCCTCAGTTATTGGACCCTCCTAGTAGCCCACTGATATCCCTACATTACAATGAAGAAACTGAGGAGTAGAGACGTTACGGAACGGCCAAGGTCTAAAGCTAGTAGGCGCAGAAGCTGGGTTTGGGACATGGTCTGAGAAAGTTGTCTGGGGTTTGGTTCAGTTGTCTTTGCCAACCACTCGCCACCTGCATGAATATGCCGTCCCTTTTCTCATTTTCATTTACTTATCACATTTTATTTTACTTAGGTATGGACTTGAAAAGACATATGCATGCTAAACTTTTGTCAGTAGATTGACATGTTAAATAATGTTGCAGAATGTGGTATCTAATCCTTTTGAATATACACCCTTTGCATATTCAAAAATGCTTGTGCTAATCTGGATATATGTGTTGAGAGGTACTAAATATGTATTGTTAATTAAAATTTTTCATTAAAATGTTTTAAAAATTCTTTTCATTGGCATCTGTATTACCGTTTGACTTTCACATTTGGTAGAGAATTCTGTAATTCTCAACTATTTTGTTCAGGCTTAACTATTCAGACATATTATTGGCCTGCCTGCTCACAAAGGAGCAGGTTTTCTTACAAGCAAGGATGGAAATTCCAGTGCAGAGTCCTGGACACAGGGACCCATGTGATGGTGGGCCCTTTGTCCCTGACACCTCTCCCTCTGAGCTGGCTCTTCATATATCCCCCACATCGGAAGAGGGCATAGGGACAGGGATGGTGGTTTGTCTCTGCCTTTAACTGATAGCCCCTCCCCACTCTGTGTATCTGCCTCAGTATGGCAGCTCCTTTCATCTTAGGAGTCCCCTTCATCCCTCCCTTTTAGACCGTCCCCTCCCCATACTTGGGAATTTTGTGTGGCACACAGCAGAGTGCCTCGTTACAGGGTGAGTGGCAAACACCTGAGATGCACAGGCCTGGGAATAATGAAAGTCAGTCTCCTCGATTCATTCCAGGTTAGGGGGTGAGCAGAGAGGGGGTGCATCAGGAACTCGCATACCTTGGACCTCTCAGACACAGCCCAGCCACGGTAGCACCTTCCACCCTGGCTACTGGCCTTCCAGGTACAGGAGTTCTTGGCACATAGTAGGCTCTCAAAGTTTTGTTGAAGGATGGAAGGAAGAAAGAGTTGTAGGGAGGGCTTGGTGTGGCGTGTACTTGGGGGTTTTGCTAATTGCAATATTGGTCTGCCCTAGGTAATCCTGTTAACACTCCTGGCAACCTAAGTGGGGATCACCCGAGAGGTCAGACTGGAAGGATGGAGGAGTACATACAAAATGGTGGTGAGACAGGATAGGAAGTAGAGTTTGTTAAGTGAGCAAACATTTATGGAATGCCAGGCCCTGAGGCCATGAAATGACTAAACATGATCTTTCTCAGGTAGATAAATACAGTGCCGTGAGGTGGGTGCTGATGTAGAGGTGGGGGAGTGCTCCCAAGCTGTGGGGTGGGGAAGGCTGAGTTTCTCCTGAGAAGTAACATCACACCATTTTACTGCCATTTACAAATCTTAGTGCTGAGCAGACTTGGGACCGGCCTTGTTTTACTGTGGGGAAAAGCCATAGTGAGTAAGCTCCCCGCTGACACACGTCCTGCTCGTGAGCACATGGTGTTTTCCCATGGCCCAGATTGCCTGTGATCTAGTCAGGGACATGCAGATTGAGCTTTTGGAAAGGACATTGGTTACTTATAAAAGCCAGATTAAAACTACTAGAGGAAGAAAGTTTCCAGACCCATCTTAATGTTTGGCTTCCTTTGTTTTTAGCACACGCAGGCTATCAAAAGGATATATTCTTCCCTGTTGTTGTTAGGACCTTGCAGAGTGTGGATGCGATTGCTATACAGCAACAATTGTAAGGCTGGGATTTTTTGTGAATGCACTTGGTGCCCAAAGAGGCACAGAAAGACCCGAAAAGCCATCATGGGTTGCATTTAGTCTCAGAAGGACTCAGTACATCCTCTTCTTTAAGCATACCCAGTTCCTAATGGTGAGTCTGTGGTGCCAGGTAAAGAGTATTTCCTACCAGCAGGACACTCAGAAGAGAATTAGGTTAGCTTTTTGCTTTGCCTGACATGGTTCTGCAAGCCCCGACGGAACATGTCTTTGCTGTAGCGCTGCCCTGACCTCCAGCTCCATTCCACTCCCCAGAGCATTGCCCCAAGAAGTCTTGCACCTCTTGCTTGCACGCACATTCCCTCTGCTCCCAAGCTGATTTGTGTCCAGTGGTTAGTAACTTGAGCCTCTTCATAACAAAAAGAATAGATGCTGACTGAAGCAGCTGAGTGATGGCCTTGACGCTTGCTTCTATTTTAGCCTACATCGGGCCTTATCTGACCATTTTATACTGGTGAGCCTGTCCCACTCTCTTGAGCTGCCCTTGGGGTTTCTCCGACAACCATGCCTAAGAAACTGGCCACAGTGAATGCATTTGGGCCCATCCTAAGTCAAATGTGACCACCTCCAGAAAATTGAGGTTAGATATTATTGGTCAATTAGGCCAACGGTCTGTGGCCATCCAGTGTCACATATTTCTCATTATGGCTCTTGCAGTGGTAAATATTTTAAAGCCAAGGTTCTCTGAGTGTAGGAAACACGTACACCAGCCCAGCAGTTCGTCATGACGAGATGTCTGTCCTCCCTCCCTACACTCTCACTCCCAGGCCCAAACTTGGCTGCCCACAAAGTATTTCTATGTTCTTTTCAACTTACCCAAGTGCAGGAGTCCTCCCTGAGCCCCGGTTTCACCTTACATAGTTTCAGTTACTTGGGGTCAACTAATGTCTGAAAATATTAAATGGAAAGTTCCAGAAGTAAACTGTTTGTACGTTTTAAGTTGCACGCTGTTCTGAGTAGCGTGACGAAGTCTTGTGCGGCTCTGCTCTGTCCCACTGGACTGTGGACTCTCCTCACTGTCCAACCGCCCGCTGCTCACTTTGCGTCTCGGCTGTCAGATAGACTGCCTCGGTGTCACAGTGCTTGTGTTTATGCCCCCCTTATTTTACTTAATAATGTCCCCAAAGCCGTTCACATAACTTTTATTACAATATATTGTTAAAATTGGTCTATTTTATTATTAGCTATTGTTGTTAATCTCTTATCATACCTAATATATAATGAAGCTTTATCATAGGTATGTACACAGGAAAAAAATGATACATACAGGGTCTGGTACTGTTGTTTCAGGCTTCGGCTGGGCGTCTTGGAATGCATCCCTCTGTGGATAAGAGGGCCCACTTTTCTAAGTGGGAATAAAGTTTGGTGTATTGAAGAAGCTGGAATGGGAGAGGAGAAGTGAGACTTGGGGGAGGGTGAGTTTTTGTGGGGGGTTTTTTTGTTTGTTTGTTTTTTTTCAGAAGTCTTAATTGAAGTGACAGAAAGTAAATTTAAAAGTAGATAAAGAAAAGTAGGAGGAGAAAATTTAAGGAGGGATTTATCTCATCATTGGGTAGTATGGTTGGACCAAAGGACTCAGCTCGTGCCATCTAGGTTCTCTCTCCCTGGTCCTCGCTCCTGCTCTGTCCGTCACTCTCCACACAGACTCGTAAGAGCAGGCTGCTGGGCAGATTAAAACAGCAGCAGAGAACTGCTGCATTTTAAATGGTCATCTTTTTAAAGATCTTAAGTGTGGTAAACTTAAGAGTTTTTCCCCTTTATATATTGAAGTATTTTGGTCATAAATGTTAGAACTGGATATTCTCTGAAAGAGGGGAGCTAGATAAGCTGGTAAGATTTACCAACTTATACAAATTGTATAAATACAAATTGTATGGATCTATTATAATATGAAAAGATACTATAAACCAAACATTACTAACTTATATGAAAACTTATTTTGGTCACTTTTTACATTAATCAAATCTTGTCAGAGCTCCTTAGCATTTAATAATAACAGACTTTTGTAATTTTTAATTGACTTCAATAATAGATCCTAACTCTAATGGGAAAAGCCCCCACAAATTAATAACTCCTATTTGTAGTATAAATGATATTTTAAGTGCAAGAAAGCTTTCTAGTTAAATCTGGTTTATGTTACAGATCTGATTAGTAACAAAAAATAAAATGTCTTTGCTGTGGAGCTCCTAAAACTTGCATGCTGCCAACATAAGTCTGTAAGTCTATGGTAGAGAATTTTTATGAGTTAATTTGAGCCAAATTGCCGATTGCCAGTATCAAAATATTATCAGATTGAGAAATTGCTCCTGAGAAATGGCAGTTTTGCAGCTTATTTTATACATTAAAACTAAAGGAGACGTAAGAAGGGTTACATGAAATCCATTGGTGGTAGATTAAGGGGACAGGAAATCTCCGAGATTGGACAAGAAGAGAGAGAGACTGGTACTTCTTTTACATTGGTGGATACTGGTTTACATTTACAACATATAGAGATGGTGTGTGCGGGGAGGGGATAAGATGATGAAGGGTTCTGTGGTATCCGCTCTGGTGCCCAGGTTGTTCCCTGAGGGATGTGGAAAAGGAGATTACTCTGACATTCCAAGGTGTGACCTTAGATGCAAAAAGACAATAGACAGGCTCAGCTAAAGTCAAGATTTACCTTTGTCAGGGAGGATACTGGCCTAGGACTTGACCTGCTTTTAGTTGGGAATTTCATTGTGCAGAACCTCTGTGGTTATTTCGGGTCTCTCGAGTTTGTAAGTCCCACCATGCAGGCCTCCCCTTGTCAGATTTCGTGTGTGTCCACTTTTTCATGCATAGCACATTATTCTAATGAATTGGCTTGAATATATTTCTGAATGATCAAATTTGTTTGATGTTTACCTTAAATCTCCAGGACTCCAGCTGGAAGATAACAGTTAGAATATATTTTAAAATCACCTATTATAACATTCTTTTATCTTAAAAGGAGTATATAAAAGTTTTTGACTTTAAAATCACATTAATAATGTATAACATATTCAGACTTTCATTAATACTCAGTCTTTAATGTATGTAATATTATTGAAGAGAGTTAAAATTTGCTTATTATTATCAATGAAAATGAAACTCAAGATCAGAGATTCAATAGCTTGGTGCCACAGAATTGTTACAAAACCTGAAAAGTGTATGCAAGCACACCTCAGAGGTATTGCAGATTTGGATCTGGACCGCAATAAAGTGAGTAGTCTGTCTTTTAGCTGGTGGAGGGTCTTGTGTTCAGCTTTTAAAAAAATGCAACATCTGTGAAGTGCAATAAAGCAAAGCACAATAAAATGAATATGCCTATAGTTTTAAATCCAATTCAGCTTTTTGCCACCGAAGATTATACTGTTTGCTCACAGGGTGAGAAGTATCATTGCTGATGGTGCATATGTTATTTTTATTATTATATGCAAATAAACTTCATTACACAAATTGTGGTTGGTCTTTAATGTGACAGCTATGGAGGTAGATCAATCAAGGAGCTTGTTCATATCCTCCCTTGGCCACAAATCTAGTCCATTCCAAGCAGCTCGTCCTCAGGGGTCTGTGTCCTTGCTGTGCAGCCTGGCTGCTGACTCGCCTAGAGACCTGGGGTAAGCACTTGACCTCTCCAGGACTTTCCCCCACTTCATCTGTGGAGCACATTGTCCAGCACCCTCCTACCCAGGGCCCCTGGTAGAGCAGAGAGAGCATTGGAGTTACTGGGGGGTGGGGGGCGTGTAGAGAGCAGGGGATTTGGGTTCTTAAGTCTTGCTGATCTTCTGGGCAGCACACACACGGGACTCTAGGCCACTCCCTACAGCAACAGCCTGAAACAACTGAATAGGCTAAGATTTCTTCTAGATCTTAAATGCCACAATTTTATGATTATAGATTTGAGGAAACTGAAATGTTTTCAGAGCCTAATCTCCAGGATAGAAGTTCAGATCCTGGTCACTCCTGAACTTCATGCCATGTATGACAATGTCTTTTTTAAAAAATGGTAATTTCCATTCTTTGTCTTTTTTGTTTGTGCAAAGCTATGGCAGTTTATACATTATTGAACAAGCTGTGGAGGAAATCATCACTTTGCAAAAAGGGTTACCATCACTTAGTACAGCACACCAGCAATTGGAAAGCTTTCCTAACGATTGCATCTAGATATTCTCATTCATAATATGATTTCTTCAAAGCATGCTGCAGTAAAAACTCCAACTGTACAGTTGGATTTTATGATTAACTAGAGAACTGAAAGAAAAGCATATCATTTGAAGTCCCAGATTTTGTTCACACTACTACTCCCCAGTGGTCAGTAAGTCTGTGGCAGGGACTGGAACCACCTGGTATCCTGCAAAGTGTGGCTCCCATACCTGAGAGAGACAAGAGGCTATAGTGAAGGGTAAAGCCAGGCCATGTATGCCTCCTCAGGGGAGTTCTTCCCATCCGTGGCCCAGGCTGCAGAGGAAGCCAGGATCTGGCCATGGTGGGCAGGCCTCAAGGGAAACTGATGGAAATTGTGTTCTTCTGAAATACAGTGCAGAGATGGGGCAAGTCAGGCTGGTCAGTGAGGGCTTCTGGTCTGCTAAGTTTGGGTTAATTACTGTTTACTTAAATAAAGATGGTCTGAGACTTTGCAAAATGGGTGTGAGGATTTGCCTCTCTTACTGGGAAAATATGTAAAATTTTAAAAGAGAAAAATTCACCTGATCCTTATTAATACATTGGAGTTCAAGACATTTTACTTACAACTGGGAAAATTAGATGGTATGACCTTCATTAAAGAAGAAGAAACAAAACAAGATGTGTAGTAAAAATGTACATAGAGAGAAAGTGGGAGCAGTGGAATTCCCACACCACCTCCTTCCTTAAAAGGTAACAGATTTGCCTTCAAATTAGAGATGTCACTTGGAGCCAGGACACTGCCATTCGTCCAGGGCTTGGGCTCATATTCATACCTCTCTCATCTCTGTTTGGATGCAGCAGCACTGCCGTCCATCGTCACCCACACATGACCCACGCTGCCTGTTCTACATTCGGAGCATGCCCTTTGAGATCTCAGCTGTCACATGGCACTGGTCACGTGGCTTCATGGTTACTCATGATACATTTCTTATCCTAAATCTTCATTCCCTAAACTTCAGCCCCACTTCCACCTGGAGACACAGGGGCCATTTTCATTGTCTAGAATTAGAGGAAGTGTACCTTGCTTTTTGGGCAGGCCAGTGGGGCATTGTGAGAACAGATTCTTGACCCTTCAGTTCAGAGTCCTGCCATGCTGCACATCAGCCTCTAACAGAACTGTATCCTTGACTATTATTTTTATTGGGAGCACAGGTCTGTGTCTCGTCACTAGCTACGTGTGTTGGACCAGTCCCTGATCTCTTTTAGCATTTGTTTCCCCATCTGCAGAAACGAGGGGATGGATGCCCTCTTTGTCCAGGACTGTTGTGAGGGTTCGGATAATGGAGATGTCAATAAGGTCAGCTTATTCCCTATGCCCAGACACCCATCTCTTGAATCTCACTGCACCAGCAGCTACATATGACAATGCTCCCATGAAGTAAGATTTCCCAGTTGCCAAAAGCCTGACAGGCAAACTTTCTATTTTGGCAGTTGTTTGGCACTAGTAGGGTCATGGCCAAGAGCATTAAAAAAGGACTGTGACCCTCTCCTCGTAAGACACTGTTCTGTGAAAGAAATTCAAAGCCCTGGCTCGGTTAAAAAGAGTAATAATTTTTATCATTCTTAGAGCACTTCCTGTGCTTTACACATATAATCCGAATTTGGGTACCTCTTATGGGCTATTACGTCCCCCAAAATTCATACATTGACATCTTACTCCCTAGTAAGTCAATGTGTTGACTGTATTTGCTGTAGGACCTTTAAAGAGATAATTAAGTTAAAATGACTAGGGTGGGCCCTAATCCAATGTGACCAGTGCCCTTGTAAAAAGAGGAAATTAGGAGCACACACACACAGAGAAAGGCCATGTGGAGACACAGAAGGCAGCCATCTGCAAGCCAAGGAGGGAGGCCTCAGAAGGAAGCAACCCTCGATGTACTTACTCCCGCTCTCACAACTAGGAGAAGATCAGTTCTGCTGTCGCAGCCCCAGTCTGACACTTGGTTAGGGCGGCTGTAGCAGACTGACACAGTGCCCGAGAGCACACAGCTAGGTGGCCTGCTAGGGTTTCCCCTGGGGTTGTGCTCTTAGTCACCCTTCTGTATCCATCACAACCACCCCCACCCCACCCAGAGTGGCCTCAAAGATTGTTTAGGTTACATTAGAGCAAAACAATTCAATTTTCCATGGTGTGGGTGCTGTGTAGTATGTCCCAGTCTTGATAGAGAAACTAAAATTCCATACGGGCAGGGAGTGTGCCTGCTTCATTTATCTTGCTCTCCCCAAAGTCTAGGATGGTGTCTGGCAGGGAGGAATGCTGGCTGAAGTAAATTATTTTGTTTGAAAAAAGCAAACAAAGTAGTACATTCCTTCATAAACCAGTTGCAGACTGTCTTCAACAATGTATTATGCTAAGGTCTAATATTGTCTGCTCTGCTGATCTTGACACCTTTATGTCCTGGTGAATATTCTAAAATTTGATCTTCTATAAGTATTTTTTCAAGTGGCTTGTGTATGAGTTTTGAAATGGTCTATTAAACAGTTACGTTTAAATGTTATTTCTTGAAATTTTTGTTACCAATAAAAATTGAACAGCCTGGTCATTTCTGCTTCAGAGCTTCAGTGTGTGGACTACTTTGTGCGGTTTGCAATGCTTGTGCCTTCTGGGTGGGAGTTTCCTTTCATGAGCTGCCTTGTCTTCTGGATCACGAAGCTGTGGAATCATCACAGCGCTCTCTCACTGCATAGTGAGACCATTCTAGGTTGGAAATCACATGAAGGGATGTGTTCTAAGATTTAGAGGTTCATGTTTCCATGTAAAGCAAGTTAACTCTTAAGTAGAAATCTAAATTTTATACTTGTTCTGACATCCCGCCTAGCTCCTGTATTCCTTTCCCGTGTACTTGAGTGTACTCGCCATGGCAGGGAAAGGAACGGTACAGCGGTGAGCTTCAGGAATGGGTGTGTTCACTTGAAACCCACTTCACATCAGTGTGCTGTCACTCCACGTGTGCTTTCATTTGGCCGCACTCTGTGGGTGGCGCTGACTTAGGGAGTGTCTGCTCTGCACCTAGATGTCCACAGTACAGGACGGTCACGATGCAGCATTTTATCCCTCCCGACCTGCTCAGCAAGGAACCAAAAATGAAGGCATTTCTCAGGATCGTTCTGTCTTTACTCCAGTTTTAGGGATAGAAGGAGAGAGAGGTACAGGCTACCCATTAAAGTGATTTAGTGTCATTTTGGAATAAAGGTAAAAATCTGCAAGTGGCTGCGGTTTCCGTACCATTGTAATCTCCATGTTGACTAAGTTAGGAGGTAGCCAGGCAGCTCAGTCAGTCCAGTGGCGCACCTCAGCCCTGTGGACCGACATGCCTTTCTCCCCTGGGCTCATTTCTCAAGAAGGTTCCAGAATTCTGGATTTGAACCAGGTTAAAGCATTTTGCCTTAGGGTTTTTCAAACATATGGTTGGGAAGAAATAGGTTTCACATCACAACCCCTCACATATATAACTAAAGTGACTATACTGTGTTTGATGCACTTTATAATTTTGTACTTCATTCCCCTAAAAAAAAAAAAAGCAATACATGCATATAGTCTGGTCATAACTCATGAAATTGATTTTATGACCCAATAGTGAGTTTTTGGTCACAATAAGAAAAATTCTGCCTTAGAGTTAATGTATCAGCTAATTTTTCACTCATCACAACCCTTTGTGGGGAATGAGCCTTCCATCTTGAAAGAAGACAATTGCAAGATGAGAAGAAAGGGGAAAGGGATGGGTTTCTGCCTGGTGGGGAGCCTCAGGAGGGCACAGTGTCCCGGAGAGGAGAGGGTGGACCGGCCGGAGGGGTGCAGGTGGGAATGGGGAGGAGGGGAGCTCTGTTTGCTGAGATCTGAACTCTCTTAGAACAGGTCTTTTGAACTCATTTAGTCCAACTTCCTACCCAGTACAAGAATGTGAAAACATCATATCTGTGCCTTTATAGCTTATTTTTCTCTCTTGAGTGGCACAGGAATTCTGTAATCATTCCCAAAGGAAACTGACTTTCTATTGTTTTGTTATCTCTTGTGCTGCTGGTATTCCAGCATTTTTTAGAGTCAAGCAAAGAGATCAGCTTTAGTCATTCCCAACTGTTAGGCAGCCATCACCATGTGACATTTCTAATGGTGGTCTTAGTTTGTAACCAGGGTTGATTTGCCCCCTTGAATTTTATGGGTAGGGAGTTGGCAGCAGGGCCCTGATGATGCTCCATGGTGTCCTGCCGCACATGCTGGTGCCCACTGAGCCCTTGTGTCTCCACAGGCCTCGGCAAGACCAAGCGGAAGACTAGCACAAGGGATGCGTCCCCAACTCCCAGCACCGATGCGGAGTACCCTGCCAATGGGGGCGGTGCCGACCGCATCTATGACCTCAACATCCCGGCCTTCGTCAAATTTGCGTATGTGGCTGAGAGGGAGGACGAGCTGTCCCTGGTGAAGGGGTCGCGTGTCACTGTCATGGAGAAGTGCAGCGATGGCTGGTGGCGTGGCAGCTACAACGGGCAGATCGGCTGGTTCCCCTCCAACTACGTCCTGGAGGAGGTGGACGAGGCAGCTGCAGAGTCCCCCAGCTTCCTGAGCCTGCGGAAGGGTGCGTCCCTGAGCAATGGCCAGGGTGCCCGTGTCCTGCATGTGGTCCAGACGCTGTACCCCTTCAGCTCTGTCACTGAGGAGGAGCTCAACTTTGAGAAGGGGGAGACCATGGAGGTGATCGAAAAGCCAGAAAACGACCCAGAGTGGTGGAAGTGCAAAAACACCCGGGGGCAGGTCGGCCTTGTTCCCAAAAACTATGTGGTGGTCCTCAGCGATGGGCCGGCCCTGCCTCCGTCACATGCCCTGCAGATCAGCTACCCGGGGCCTGCGGGCAGCGGGCGCTTTGTGGGCAGAGAGTGGTACTACGGGAACGTGACACGCCACCAGGCGGAATGTGCCCTCAATGAGCGGGGCCGCGAGGGTGACTTCCTCATTAGGGACAGTGAGTCCTCGGTAAGTGACCTGGGTTTTTGAGTTGTGCCCAAGCCTGGGAGGTTCCAGGAGATGACAGTAAATATGTGTGTGTAGATGTGTATGTATTGCACAATGTGTGCCATCCCTTTTCAGATTGTGTGAACAGACTGGAAATAGCAAAAGAATACTAGGGGCTCTTAGTAAGGTGGACAAATATACTTGGTCTATATCACCTGTATAAGAAGCCTCCTTGTAGTATACCTAAGTTGGCTTTGAGTGTACTGACTCAGCTATGCATCATTGCCACTTATTGCCCAGGAGATGTCTTGCAGATGTAAGGGAAAATAGATGTTTTTACTTCACGAAGGTGGTTTTGCCTTTTTACTAAGCTCTCCCCTTTTCTCTTCTACAGCCCTAAGCATCATTTTCTCTCCGAGCTTCCCGTTCTGTTAGTGACCCTCTGAGGTCCTGTTGCTGCCTTGTTTCCTCTCTGGGTCACAGGCACGTCAGCTGTTCTCAGTCAGAAGCACACTTGGTGTCTGACACAGGCTTTTGTTGGCTTGTTGGTTTTTCTTTATAAACCATGTATATAATCCTAAGGTCATCTCTGCCACAGGCACTGAGTTCATCTCTGAAAAGCTTCCGAAGCATTTATGAACAGAATAGTAAAGAAAAGGGCAGCTCTAGAGAGAGATGAGTTTGTGTGTGTGAACTGAAGCAGAAGTCTGAGGCCACCCGACTTTTAGCAGTCCATTTCCAGCAGCAGACACATTTGGGGTCTGTGTTTTTAGTATGTGCCCGAGCCTCTGTGGAGAAACTGGGCCAGGGTCGCACAAAGTAGCCTGTGTGTGTGCACGCACATGTGTGCATATACTCAACTGGTTTTGTAGGTTTCTGTAAATATGCCATCCATACGGTGAGACTCCCCAGGCCCCCCAAAGAACAAAGGGTTCTACAGATAGAGTTCATTGTGATTACATTGTACTGGTCTGGCAGGCTTCAATTTAATTTTTTAAATGCACACTATACAACTAGTAAGTATGTCCTCTGTACTGTAATTGTTGTCCCCTGGAAAGGTTGGTGGCCACAATAAGTGAGTGCATATTCAAGACTCGTGTTGATTGATCTGCAAGGAATTAAGGCCACAGAAATGTTTTTCCCCTGCAGACACTCAAGAGGCAGCAGTGATGTGTTCTTTTTTGAGGAAGGAGGAGCCTCATAGTGGTGAAAGTCAGACCCCGTTACGGTGTCGGCAGCTGGCAGAGTGAGGGGCCCCTGGTTGTGCTTGGGCAGCAAGTACACCGAGTCTGAATATTAACTGCATCTGAAATCTGAACTCTGAGCTTTTCTTACCCAGCCACGAGAATTTATCATTTCTGGCAAGACATCACATTAAATTTTTCTCATGTGACATAAGCTCTGTGTGTAACTTCCTTTTGATCATGTTTGAGACAAGAGAATTAAAGATGGCAGCATGTTTAACTCTTCTAAGCAGAAATTCAGAGGAAGCACTAGAAAACCAGTTACAATGTAAAGTGATTAATCCAGAGCTCTTAAGGAATAAATAGAATTCAGCATTGAAAAGTATAATCTTGATTTAGAAAATTTGAGTTTGGAGAGACCTCTTAGAATGGAGAGAGGCTAAAGCAATCCCACAGTGTGGAGACATTAGCCTCATTCTTTGTTGCTTCTGGCTAATACTTGGGGAAAAGAAGGCCCTCAGAAAGAGAGTAGGTGAGAACAATGTCCTGCAGCTGCTGGCCTTAAGGAGGACCTATTCCTTTTCCATAGGACAGGTACATGTAGGCGGTCACCACTGTCTGAACACAGAGACCGAATCCTTCCAGACTGGGAGGGGTACTTGCATTATGTGGGTTACATCTCAGAACTTGAATATGCTCCAGTGTCTTGTTTGTCTTACATTACTGGAGAATAACATTGCTTGCCTTTTATTTTAACCTTTTTTATATGGAGGACTTCCCAGTTTGTTTGTTTTGTGTTGTTTTAACTTACAACAAACTACAACACACTAATAGCGTGCTGGGGCCTGGGGGTGTGGGGGCAGAAAGGTCTGGGACCTGTGTCAGCTCTGCACCCACAGTGTTACCACTGGTCTGAAGACTGCCCTGTGGCCTGATTTTGTGCAGGGCTGCTTGCTGATGGATCTTGCTGTGACATGTGGCGTTTTCTGCTGTTGTATGCCTGCCTTATGCCAAAGGGATGCTGCAAGGGACTCTAACACATGTTGCTGCTTTTCTCCTCACAGCAGAAGTAGGCCAGGTTGGCTGCTTTCGTTGCTCATAAGCAGGTCTATTCCCAGCTGTTATCTGCAACTGTTACGGAACTGTCCAGATGGACAAATGGACAAATCTATTACTTACTCCTTTTCCACCATCCAGTGCCTCTGCCTCTTGCCAGTGTCTCCTCATCTCCTTCCTCTCCTCCTTTGTCTTTTTTCCTGTTCATTTGGCATTTCTAAGATGAGAGTCTGGCTTCAAAGTCACCACCAGGCTGACGTGAGGACTTGGGTTCATAATTTTACATAGCACATCGCAGTGTACAGGCATCAGAAATGTTTTGGACGGCTGTAGCGTTTCTGTGGGACTCAGAGGCTTTTTCATTGAATTTCCTTTTTCTTTCTTGAAGTCTTTGGGCCTGGAACTTTCCTTTGATTGAGATTACTGCAGGACTCCTAACTGTAAATAATAAGCTCAGTGGCTGTTTTGGAGTGGACCTTCAAGATGTATGTCGTGTTGTTTTTTTTTAAGATAGCCTAAGTGATTCCAGTAAATAGGCTAGACTTTTGCTTGATAATTTTGCATTTAAAAAATACTTAATATTTTTCTGTTTTGAAAGATAAAAGTACACCCAAATCTGAGTCCAAGGAAATGCATGTTTTTGTGGGGGAGAAGTGCGTATTTTGGAAAAACAAATAAACGTCGCCACATCCTACAGCATCTGGTGTCAGTTACGTGCTGGGTGTTTCAGAGGCATCTGTCACATGCATGTTTTATAAAGGAATGAACACACTAACCAGATGATCCTGCTGTGTTTTTTTCCTGTTCTGAATCTCAGTCCCTACAGTTTTGGGCTCTTCCATCGTCTTCTCTTCCTTCCTTGTTCTCCTCTCTCATCTGTATTTGTCATGTACCCTTAGCTAAAGAGGAAACAATATCATTTCTCATTCTCCATATTTAATTATCACACCTCTACCTGATAATCCTAGCTCATTAAATCTAGGAAATTCCCAGTCCCTACCTGCCCTCTGTGTGCCCATCATAGATCTTCACACTGTATTTGTCCACACCTGCTCTATGGGTGTGGTAAGAAGGTTGTACTTACACTTAGGAATAACCAGAACTGGAATTCTGGTGAGCTGTGTAAGTTGTCAGTATTTTGTTTTTTCAGTTGCCACATCCCCCACTTCTGAAAAGGATATTCAAAAAGTTGCAGGGTGTGAGGATGAGGTCTGTAAAGGTGACTAGATTTATAGCATCAGCCTGTAGTTTAGGAAGCTGTTTTCCTCTGTAAGACATCAGAGATCCCAAGACAGCACCTTTTTTCTCACACTCATGCCCACAGTAGTGTGTAGTCACTAATTTTTTCCTCATACAACACATTGTTTCTGAAAGAGAAACACTGTCTTGCCAAAGGTATATAATTTAATGCACATGGTGTTCTTACTAACCGTTGTGTTTCATTCCTTGTTCTTTTTAAATCTATTGAAATTATTTGATCAGGAAGGAACATAATAAAACATTGGCATAGTTCCTTGTTATATTTTTCAAATTACAGGATGGGGCAAAAGTAGGTTTACAGTTGTGAGTATGTGAAACACAGAGTTTATTCTTGGATTGTTATTTATTAATCGCTGTAGTATTTTCCATATGAACAACTGTAAACCTGGTTTTGCCCCACCCTGTATATTTCTTATAGAAATCATGGTTTTTAACCAGAACTCAGGTTTCAGGCAGTTTGATCTGTAAATCAGTGATGCTCCAACTGTGAAGCGTACCAGAACCTGAGCGCTTGGTCCATAGAGGTTGCTGGGTCCCACCCATGGAGTTCCCGGTCAGGAGATGGGCCCAGAATTTGCCTTGCTAGCACAGTCCTTGGTGATGCTGAGACTGCTGATCTGGTGACCGCACTTTGAAAACCCCTGATATCTATTATACAATCTTGGTGGTTTTCTACACATTAACAGCAGTAATTTAAGCTCCGTTTCTGCAGAATACTGCATTTCTAAAAATTATAAACATGCTTAAAGGTGAAAATTATAACTCTCTTGTAAAGTTTACTTTTACATAGAACTGTCAGCTTTCATTGAGTGAAATTCATCCCATAAAGTGTTTTTCTGTTTAGTTTTGAGCTCTTTAGAGTTTGCTGACTAACTGGATTTGTTGGCCAGTAGCTGAAAACGTTTTAAGCCTAGATTTTTATAATATTTCTAACTGTAAATATACCTAATTCTTAAAACAGAAAGGACCTAAAAGGTCACTAGTGTGGGTTCACTGTCTGTGAGTTCACTGCCTCATCACCTCATCTCTTCACCTGACTCCTAGATGGCTCAGAGCCTTAGAGGCCCCAGCCTTCTCTGCCCTACCTAGCTCCTCAGTACTTGCCTTTAAAAACAAACAAAAATCCTCACACCATTTACTGGAATACATGAAAAGAAGATAAGAGTCTTATTTAAAGCTAGTCTTAAAATATAATCAGTCACAAGTTTGCTCAATATTTTACTCATAATTCCTTTTGGGTCCCAAAAAGGAATTCTGAACTATACCCTTGGCCACATTTGAAAGTGTAACTCCCAGCTGTTCCCAGCTGAGTGCTCAGCTGTGGAGCTCCTGGTGTCACAAGCCGCTGATAAAATCCCATGGAAGCAGCCCGCAAAGAGCAACTGGCCTTTCAGTACTATAGAAGGCACTTAAGGGTCCTGGCATCTCAGCCCTAAAACCATTATTTATAATGAAGGTCTTTGGATGGAGGGGGGTTTTTTCTGCTATATTAAATATAAAAGAAAATAAATACAGGTTTCCACTGCTCTTCAAAAGTAGAAGTTCCATCCTGGCTGGTGTGGCTCAGTGGATTGAGTCCCAGCCTATGAATCAAAGGGTCACCAGTTTCATTCCCAGCCAGGGCACATGCCTGGGTGGCAGGCCAGGTCTCCAGTAGGGGGCTTGTGAGAGGCAACCACACATTGATGTTTCTCTCCCTCTCATATTTCTATCCCTCTCTCCCTCCCTTCCCTTCTCTCTAAAAATAAATAAATAAAATCTTTTTTTTAAAAAGTAGAAGTTCCTGTGGAAACTTTCGTAAGCCATAAGCCAAAATGGCATAAAGTGAAGAAGCAATTACCATAAATTTATATGGAAATTATCAAGTGTTCCCACAGCCAAAAAATTACCTCCCAAATCATCCAAATAACTTATAAAACCTGAAATCACAGTAACACAGTAAAAGCAGGAATGATATGATAAATACACAGCCTCATAAAGTAGAAGTGATGTATTTATAGTGTAGTTTCATTTATTAAAAAGACTGATTTCTCCATAAGTATGAGATGATTTAAGAGAACACCATGCTTTGTATACCGTCAATCCTCATGAGCAGTAAACTTTCCATTTTACCCATTCCTGGATGCCAGCTTTCCTTGAAAGCTGCTAGCTTTCAGGATTCTTTCTCTCTGCATGTAAAGTGTGAGTGGTGGACACAGACAAGTTCAATGGAATGCACAGTGTCTTTATTTTGTTCACTGCTATCAAAACACTTATGTCCAGCTTTACACTAAGCCTAACACCCTTATGAGCTCTTATGTTTTTCTGATACCCTAGGACACAGCTTGCTAAGGGACACACAAAATCAATGGAGAGATGAGGCCCAGACGCTCCCAGATGCAGTCTGAGCTCTGGGGCTGGAGGCTTAGGTGCTGAGGGTGGTTCTGGGGAAGGAGCTTGGCTGGGCCACTCTCACTGCGGGCGTTTGTGCTGCCTTTGTAACAGCTCCAGCAAAACAAACTGAAACGCTCTTTTAGCTTTTCTTTGTAAAAGGGAAAATTCCCTTAAGATTTTTTTTGGTTAGCAGAAACAGATACTAACACAGATCTTTCATAAAGTGAAGTGGCATAACGTGAACTCTCGAAAAGTGGAAGATATCTGTAGTACTAAATTTCTTGGAAAGGAAAGGAAGATAAATGTAGAAAGCAGAATAGAGAGAAGCCTATCACCTAAAACTCACCTGACTTGTGACATGTCAGTGAGGCAGGTGTAGGATAGCTGAGTGGCTCAATCACAGGGCTGTGGTGGTGAAGTTGCAGGTGGCCGGCTGGTTCCAGTTGCATTGCTGATAGCAGCTTCGTGTTTTTTCTGTTGGCATCTTGCATCTCACAGGTTCCAGTATTCATCACCCTGTCCCCTCCTCACACCTGTGTTCCTGCCATGAGGTCCTTAGATTCGGTTCTGTCTTCCTCCAGACCTTTGTAAAAGTCTAGAATACAGCTCCCCCCTCCCACCCCACCTCCATCAGTCTAATATTCATACATCCTTCAGATCTCATGCATTCACCTTTACTTTAGGGAAGCTTTCCCTGACCTGCAGGCCTTGGCCACTGCTCCTGGGTCACTCAGCGGTCTTATGCCCCACTGTAACCACCTCTGAATGTGGTTGTGTCGGTCCATTGAATCCCTGGCACCTTGGTGGGACTCCAAGAAATGTTCTTCACATTAGTTGATGAATAAATTACCCAGAATGTTCTTATAGATTCAGTGTGGGCACCAGCAGCCAACTGAAGCAGAGTGCTAGGAATCCCAGGTTGGCTCTCTATGCCTGGTCCCTCCCTGGGCTTGTGCTCATGCACTCGTTAGCTTGGGTCAGACGCTGTGGCCTCCAGCTTATTGTTATTGTTGCCGTGAGGGGGTCCAGATTCCCTCTCTTCAGACCTGTAGGCATAATGAGGGGAAAGTGATCATCAGGTAAGCACAGGCAACTGAAGAATAACCCTTTCAAACTACAAAAGAAAATATGTCAAAGTAAATAATTTCTTTAGAAATATTTTCATAGAAATACCTTAGCTATCACTAGCTGCCCTTTATCTAAATATTTATATTTCTCTCATGTAAAATTGCTAGTACCTTTTAGAAATGTTTTCCTGCCAAAACATTTAAAGCTGCAATGGAAATTTTAAAAAACTGGGTCAAATAAGTTTTTAGCACTTAATTTATTAGAAAGGCTTATGACTACCACATGCAGCATCAGTGCAAACTTTTTTTTTTATTCTGCTTGATTTTGTTTTATTTGTGACTACAGATGTAACTGTGAATATATTTGTTTTCTGTTATAGATTGAGACCGCCCTTCGTTTGGTTTATGGAAGAGGCAAAAACTAGTAATCTAATGATCACTCCACTAAATTGTCAGTGGGAGAAAATTATAGAAATTATTAGGGTTTCTCTTATCTGCTTTTTGTTTTGTTTCTAGTGGCCCCTCCCCACACACACAGAGATTCAGAGTGAGGGGGAGAAGCTGCAGGTGCCCAGCAGCAGGTGTCTCCCCACACCCTGCTTTCATTGTGGGTGTGTCCAGCCTTCAAGGTGGTGGAGGGAGAGACGTTAAGGCACCTGAACACATGGAGGAATGTTTAAATTCTGCTTTGGTTGACACTTGATAAACATTTCTTAAACGCAGACAAGCTCCTGGAAGACAAGTTCACGTTTCCTAAGAGGAGGACCCTGTATCACTGCCAAGTGTCTTTGAAAAGAGTTCCTTTGCAACTTGTAGAAGGAATTCTGCAGGAAATGTTTACATTTTGGTCTAGAGATGTGTGCAAAGAAACTACTTGTCCAACAGAGGTGGTTTCTAAGGTATCTTACTCACCAATATGCCAGTATTCTAAGAGGCCTTGGGGGGAATATCAGCCAGAGCCAGTCAGTATCATTGTAGCATTTTTGGAAGTTTGAGAAAAATATTGGTCTTAGAAGAATAATGTAAAATTCAGGGATCATTGTTGCCTGAAGCCTGGCCAGAAGAGAGCAAACTTTTTTGTTCAGGAGCTGACTCTGAGTCTGTCTCCAGCTGCCACACGCCCCCCAGAAAAAAGCAATAAACTGGACTCATCAGATGTTGTAGATGATCTGAAGAAAATGATGAGTTCTTTGTACCATCTCTGTGCCCTCACTAGGAGGAAGAGCAGGTGTCCTCACCTGTACTGATGCTTTGGTACCCTCTAAAATGACTGCGATGTTTCCATCAGAACTTCACATGCCTTTTTTAGACTAGCACATAAACTTTTAAAATGTTTTTCATTGTGGCAAAATATATATAACATAAAAAGTACCATTTTAACTATTTTTAAGTGTAAATTCATTGACATTAAGTACATTCACATTGTTCCACAACCATCGCTGCCATTCATCTCTAGAACTTTTTCATCTTCCCTAATTGCAACTCTGTACCCATTACATACTAGCTCTCCCTTCCCCCTCCCCCACAGCCCCTGTGTCTATGAATTTGACTACTCTAAGTACCTCATATGTCTTTTTGTGTCTGGCTTAATTTCATGCAGCATAACGTCCTCGAGGTTCATTCATGTTGTAGTACGTGTCAGAATTTGCTTCCTTTTTAAAGCTAAACGGTAATCCTCCCATTGTGTGTACAGACCAATTTGTTTATCCGTTCACCCTCCCACAGACACTGGGTAGCTTCCACCTTTGGGCTGTTATTTATAAGGCTGCTGTGAACATGGGTGTACAGATACCAGTTCAGGTCCCTGCCTTCAGTTCTTTAGGTATATACAAAGAAGTAGAATTGCTGGATCAAATGCTAATTCATTATTCAGTTTTTTGAGGAGCTGCCATCTGCTTTCCACAGTCGCTGTAACAATACATCCCCACCAGCAACGCACAAGGGTTCCAACTTATTCACATCCACACCAACAGTTTTTGCTTTCCAGTTTTGTTTTGTTTTGTTTTGTTTTTAAATAATAACCAGGGTATGAAGTGGTATCTTTTTTCTTTTTTTCTTTTTCTTTTTTTACTTTATGTTTCAATTTATTAATATCCTCAAAATGGCAGTTATGAAGACGGAGAACAGAATAATGGCTTCTAGGAATGAGGGACGGGGCAGGGGGTGGCTGTGAATATGAAATGTAGCAGAAGGGAGTTCTGTGGTGGCGAACAGTCTTGGTTTTCATCTGCATCAGCACTTAACCTTTCCATCTCAGCTTCACTTTTTTTCTTGTTTGGGGGTGTTTCTCCTGGTGCTATCAGGAAGCAGTTCTTTAAAATGGCCTCAACAGTGTGGCAGGAGCAGCAGAGTGAAAAATAGAACCACCCCCTCAGAGTTTGTAACACAGAAAGCAGCTCATTATAAATTAGGTCCGTGGGTAGTAATGGGATTCTGTGCAAACTGGCCAGCTCACTACCTTCTTCCTTACCACTGTCAGTTTCCCCTTTTTGAAAGCTCCCACTGTGTTACCGTCATTGGGAATAAATAGCATCGAGCACAGGTAGTTCCATAAATGAATGGAAAAACACCCATGTAAAAAAACTTTTCAGTCTCCATGGCCATAATTCTCAAAGTGTGGTTTCTGGACCAGCAGCATCAGCATAACCGGAGAACTTGCTAGAAATACAGGGTTATCAGGCCCTGCAGCCTCAGTTTGAACAAACCCTCCAAATGATTCTGATGCTCAAATATGAGCACCACTGAAATGTGGCAGATGAAATTGGTTCAAGCCCTTTGAACAGCATTGTATTATATGGTAAAATTCTGAATTGAAGATTATTTATTATTGTTATTATTGCCTAGTCACACACAGCACGATGTGGCAAAAAGACAAAGAATGACAAAGACAATATTCTAAAACTCTATCGTCAAAGATATTTAAAATTAACTTTAAGGAAAAAAAATTTTTTTTTTTTTGAGAAGAGGCAGGGTTAAACACACATACACATACTAACTTGAAAATGGACCGTAAGCACTCTTGTCGTTTAAAGATCAGGGCAATGGGACTTTGAGGGCTATTCTTCAGTCGATGAATGATTCTTCCTTTATGTAAATAAGTTTACTTCAGATGCTGATGGGAATGATAATATTTGATCATGTCACGTGTGGATTGGTGTTAGACCTGTGGAGTAAATATTTCAGAAATGCATTTATAGGAGAATAGAAAATGCTGGTGAAAAGATAATCTGAAGTGAAAACAAAGAATACTGTCAATTGACAGCTAGTGGCATAAGTATAAACTGTGAATATTTTGATTAAAAGAAGGCAATATTGCACAACTAGAGAGGGTGATCTAATAGAGTGCTAAAACTCTAAAGGCGGCTTTTCTAAGAGAATATTAATCAGTGGACAGTTTGCCTCTAACCCATCGGTTCTCCATTTGTTTAGGTAAAATAATTACTTTTCTGGACAAAAGAGAAGTCCAGAGAGTAGTTCCTTAAAGAAGTAACAAAAAAAAATGTCTGTTTGCCAAATTAAAAGGAAATAATGACACAGCTTGTGATAAGAAACCAACAAGGTGACCTCTCTTTGGGGATAGAAAGAGTGTTAAATACAATGTATAAATTGTTGATCCACGAGTAGTGTGACCAGAAATGGGTCCAGGGTTCACTGGGCTGCTTGGTGAACCACACAAAGGCCATTTCTACTCCTTTCCATAAAGTCTAAGGTAAAAGATGAGTAGAAGTTTTAAGGTTGTTGAAGAATCAGGACTGTCTGGGAGCAAGGTTCTTTCCTCCCCTGTTATTTCTTCACAGCCATGTGTTTAGGAGAAAGTCACATTAATAATTATGCTGTCAGGGGTGGATGGAGAAAGAAATGAAGGATATTACATACAGTTCTCAACGTCTTCTTTTTTCCATCAGTGAGAAAATTGTGATTAAGTCATGAGTAAAGGAGAGAAATGTTTGACCATGGCATCTGTTTTATAAAAATAGTATCTAGGAGGGTATTCTTTGGTTTTCTTTTCTAAAAGTACTCACTTGTAAGCAGAAACTGCAAAGAGGTGAGAGGTAAGAACTACCTGAAGGAATGGAGAGTGGAAGACGGGGTCAGCTTGGGAATCCGTAAGTCAGTGCATGTATTGACGCCTACTCTGATCCTGCAATCCTGCATGTGGATGTGGAATTAAGTTGGGTCTCTTGTACTTAAGCTCAGATAGAAGACCTAAAACCTAAACAAAAATAATGATAATGTAACAATAAGAACCCCAAGAGAGGTTGGTTTTCTGCGTATTAACTGTTTTCACATTCCACTTGGAAAATGACTTCCTAAGAAGAAGAGTAAAATGAACGGCTTATATTAACTGATAATTCTTCAGAATCTCTCATTCAAAAACTATGAGAATAGAAATCATTCCCAAGAGGAATAGTCAGAGAGAAAATAACAAGAAGTGATCTGATGTTAGAATATTTGAAAAGTTAACACAGTATTCAGCAGAGAGAAATTATAACACTGACTAAATATAGTGTTTAGAGAAGGGAAAGGTAGGAAAATTTGGACAGTAGCAGGAAGCGCAAAGATGGGAAGTGAAGGGTAGAACAGAAAGCAGATGTTTCAATACTGAAAAGAAGGTACAGGACTGAGTCTATTTAGGTTTTAGTCCAGCTAAGCAAAGTTCTAACCAAGTGTGGTGCCTGTGCTGGTGTGAAACAGGGCCCACAAGTTCTTTGACATCCCTACTTCAAGGGACAGATCCTGGTCGCCTCCCCTTCAGCAGGGGCTTTACCTAATGACTTACCACTGGTGCGTAGTGCAGTGGGAGTCATGAGAGGTGACTTTAGGACTGGATCATACAAGGCACGTGGCACTCTCTCTCGGATCACTTGATATGGGGGGGGGGGCAGCTGCCATGTTGTGAAGACCCTTCTGCAGCCCTACGGAGAGGACCATAAGACTCAGACCGCAGGCCTCCGGTGTGGCTCACGCACGTGCACCTCTGTGGAAGTAGATACTCGGTCCCCAGCAGCACCCAGATGACTGCATCCGCAGCCAGCATTTTTAAATATTTGTTGTTTAAGCCACTAAGTTTTACAGTAATCTATTACATGGCAACAAATAATAATAGTACCCCAGAAGGAAAATAGGGCTATAATGAGAAAGGTGACAGTAGGAAGTGAAAGTTAAAGTTCAGGGGACCCTACCTTCCCACTTGTTATTTAAAGAGAGAACAAAACAAGTAGCTATCATATCGGTAATGTTCATTTCCACATCTTTGAGGCAACACATAGGTACAGCCTCTCAGTCATTTCTCTGCCGCTTAGTTCAACAACCATCTATTGTGTACTTACTATGTACCAGGCCCTGATTTTTCTCCAGAATATATTTAAAAGTCAGATAGAAATGGGCCGCAAGAAGCTTAGAGCTCAATAGGAGAGGCAAATAGAAACAAGTAATGATGACAGCGTGATCATGAACGAACTTAAATGTGGTGGTTCTGCAAAAGGATGTAGACCTCTCTTAGTTTTAGAAATTTTAATGGAAAGAAAAATCGATGAAATGCTGTTTGCTATATTTATAGTTTCATAAAAGGAACTGCAAGCCTTTCCCTAAAGATCAGGAACAAGACAGATGTCCACTTTCACCTCTTTTTCAACACAGTACTGAAAGTGCCAACCCCAGCAATCAGACAAGAAGAAGAAATAAAAGACATCCAAATTGGAAAGGAAGTAAAGCTGTCATTGTTTGCAGATGGCATGATGCTGTACATAAAGAACCCCAAAGATTCTACCAAGAAACTGCTACAACTGATAAATGAATTCAGCAAAGTAGCAGGATACAAAATTAACATCCAGAAATCAGTTGCATTTTTATATGCCAGTAACAAACAGGGAAATTAAGAAAACAATCTCATTCACATTTTGTTACCAAAAAAGTAAAATACCAAGGAATAAACCTAACCAAGAAGTAAAAGATCTGTACTCAGAAAATTATAAGACACTGAAGAAAGAAATAGAAAATACAAGTAAGTGGAACCTCATACCATGTTCATGGATAGGAAGAATTAACATTAAAATATATATGCTACCCAAAGCAATCTATAGATTCAACTAAATTCCTATCAGGATTCCAATGATGTGTTTCACAGAACTAGAAATATTTCAAAAATTTATATGGAATCACAAAAGACCTCCCATAGCAGCAATGATCCTGAGAAGAACAAAGTTGGAGGAATCATGCTACCTAATGTGAAGCTATACTATAAGGCTATAGTAATCAAAACAGCATGGTACTTACATAAAAACAGACACATAGATCAATGGAACAGAGAGCCCAGAAATACACCCTCACCTTTATAGTCAATATTTGACAGAGGAAGAAGCAAGTACATATAACAAGATAAAGACAGTTTATTCAGTAAATGATGTTGGGGAAATCAGATACATGCAGAAAAATGAAACTAGGCCACCTTCTTACACCACACACAAGAATAAATTCCAAATAGAGCAATAGATTAAATGTTAGACCTGAAACCATAAAAATCCTGGAAGAAAATATAAGCAGCAGAATCTCGGACATTGCCCGTAGCAATATTTTATTAGGTATATCTCCCAAGGCAAGGAAAACAAAAATAAACAAATGAGACAACTTCAGACTAAAAAGTTTTGCTCAGCAAAGGAAATCATGAACAAATTAAAAAGACAGTCCAGAGAATGGGAGAACATATTTGCCGATACATTTGATAAGGGGTTAATATCCAAAAGAACTTACAGAACTCAACACCAGCAAAACAAACAATCCAATTAAAAAATGGGTAAAAGACCTGAATAAATACTTCTCCAGAGAGTACATACAGATGGCCCATAGACATATGAAAAGGTGCTCAATGTAACTAATCATCAGAGAAATGAAAATAACCACTATAAGATATTATCTCATACCTGTCAGAATGGCTATCATCCATAAATCAACAAACAACAAGTGCTGGCAGGGATGTGGAGAAAGCAAAACCCTTTGCACTGTTGGTGTAGGAGTGCAGACTAGTGCAGCCACTGTGGAAAGCAGTATGGAGATACTTCAAAAAGTTAAAAATGGAACTGCCTTTTGATTCAGCAATTTCACTTCTGGGAATATATCCGAAGGAACCCAGAACACTAATTCAAAAGAACATAAGCACCCCTATGTTCATTGAAGTGTTTTTACAATTGCAAAGATAAGGAAGCAGCCTAAGTATCTATCTGTAGTGATTGGATAAAACAACTATGGGACATTTACACAATGGAATACTACTCAGCCATAAAAAAGAAGAAAATTTTACCCTTTGAAACAGCGTGAATGCACCTGGAGAACATTATGCTAAGTGAAATAAGCCTGTCAGAGAAAGACAAGTACCGTATGATCTCACTGTTATGTGGAATCTAACAAACAGATTGAACTGACAAGCAAAACAGACAGACTCATGCGTAGAGAGCAGGATGACCGTGTGGGGGTGAGGGTGTTGGCTTTAGGGGGTTGCAGGATTGAACAAAAAAGGAAAAGGACTCATGGACATGGACAACAGTGTGGTGATTTCTGGGGGACCGTGGGGAGCGGGTATTAGGGGACTAAATGGTAATGGGAAAAATTACAATAAAGATTTAAAATTTATGAGATGTTGTTTGCTATCCTTGTGGTTTTATAAAGGGAACTAAAGAGGGACCACTAAATGACAGTGCTTACTTAATATTCCCCAAAGATGTTGTACTCCTGACATTATAATAGTTTATTAAACTGTCCCAGTCTCTTCCCATTTTCAGAAATTATCTCTATTTGTAGTTGTGAAAACTGAAGCAAACAACAGTTGGGAAGTCTGCACAAGGTCACAAAGCTAGTAAATAAAGGAGCCAGAATATGAACCCAGGCAGCCTGGTTCCAGAGACTGTATACACCCAACTCTCCTACTTCTCATACAACTGTAATATACAACTGGAGTGTGGACAAGTTCTGGTTTGTCCAGTGTCACATGGCCACTTCCCACTTGTGGTAATAATGGACTAACACTTCTGCTGAAAGCAGCTAGCAAATCTGGACAGAACATTGAAACAAACAAAAAGCAACAAAGAAGTAGTCTTTGAGTAGTCTGTAGTGATAGGGGACAAAAAGTGGAAGTCAGGGCCACCAAAGAACCCAGAAAAAGATTCAGGCTATTAGTATGGACCCCTAAAAGTCTGTGTACTAGGAGGAAAGGCAAACTGGGAATAAATCTTATTCCAGGTGCCCTGCCCCATCATAGCTGAAGACAGAAGCAAAAGCAGATTGTTTCTGGAGGATGGCAGCTCCATTGAGAACCTCTTCAATTTTTCTCTTTAAGTTTTCATAAACAGTATGCAGCAGTCAAAAAAAAATTTACCAGGAGACAAGACTAAATGACCAAAAATAAAGAAGGGGAAAGACACAACAGCAGTCCAGACTTTGAGTTTTTAAATGCAGTCTTTAAGGTATTCAAGAAATTCAGCGAAATGAATTTGAGCAGAAAATTAGAAATGGTAAAAAAGATACAATAATGGAAAAATGTAATAATGGAAATTAAGACTTCAGTAGGGTTACAGCAGTTTAAGCACAACTGCACAAAGGATTAGAAAACTAGAAGATACCTCAGAGGAAAAGAAAATTTTAGCATACACAAAAAAGGTATAAAAGGGTAGGAAATAAAGAAAAGTTTAAGAGGTTTTGCTGTAGTCTGAATGTTAGTATCCCCCTTCCCAGATTCATGAGCTAAAGTGCAATCCCCAATGTGATGGTATCGAGAGGGTGGAGCCATCATAAATGGGATTAGTGCCGTTACAGAGGCGACCCCAGAGAGCTCTCTTGCCCTTCTGCCACATAAGGACACAGCAAGAAGATGCCTGCCCATGAGCCAGGAAGCAGGCCCTCACCAGATACCAAATCTGCTGGCTGCTGGATCTTGGACGTCTCAACCTCCAAACCTGTGAGAAAAGTTTCTGTTGTTTTTCAAGCACCCACTTCGTGACATTCTGTTACAGTAGCCTGCACTAAGATTGACAGGACCAAGTGAAAGGTTTCACATATGTGTAACCGGTGTCCCAGAAGACTGGATGGGCAGCAGACAGAGGTAGAGAAGAAGGTGGAAGCAACATTAGAAGAGATGAATGCCAGTGCCACGTAATCAGTGAGTCCCCCAGCCAGGTCTTCTGGCTTCAACTTCAGTGCCTTTAAAACATGTTGGGTGGGGTGACACATAACACACAGAAAATTTCATTTAAAAAGTACTTGTTTGACCCAGGTGAAGGAAATCAAGAAATTGGTCATTTCTGGCATGTAGCAGCTCCTCTCCACACACATGTCTGCTACCTGATTGCACTACACCTCTCACTAGAGGTAACTGCTACCTTTCATTTTATGGTAATCATTTTCTTTACTGTTTTAAATCTATGTATGTAGCCCAAACAGTACATTTTAGTTTTGCCTGTTTTAGAATTCTGTAGATGGTAAATACTGTAGATATTCTTTTCTTACTTTCTTCTTTTGTTCCACACTTTTTGTGAGATGTTTTAGTCAGTGTTGATGCATCCATTTCATTGTTTGATGAAATACACATCTCCTCTACTTGTCCATTCACCTGTTGGTGGACCTGAGGAGTGTTTGCACCTGGGTCACTGCACAGGCCTGCTTGCGCGTCCTCACACCCATGCACTGGTGCACATGTGCAGGTGCATCTCTAGGTCATATTCAAATCTGCGATGAAATTTCTGAGTTCTTAAGAACGCCTGTCTTCCAACTTCTCAATAATGCAACAACTCTTTAACAAAGCAGCAGTTCTGGCTTATACTGCCACTAACTATGGAGAGTTCCCAAGTCCAGCGCTCTCCACCTCGGGGATCAGGTTGGCACATTGGCCCCCAGATGAGGGGCCCTCAGCAGACTTCAGCTCTGTGCCCCAGGACTGCCTTGTACGGGCCTGGGTCTTCAGAACCGTAACACCCCAAAACCAAAGCGTGTGTGGAGAAGAAATGCTGAGCTGCTGTTTATGTTGGTCTGCTTTCTCAGTGTAGATATTCAAGCAAAAATATGTTGAGATTCTTTGACTAACTTAAAATTTAAAGCCCCCAGTCTTCATATCAGTATACACTGCTAGTTGAGGTAAGTGTGCCTGGTTCCCTTAAGTCTGTTTCCAAAGGACCATGGCAGAGGCAATCAGGGCTGTGGCACTGCCTTCTTCAGAATGCTTCCCTGCCTTGTGCTCTGTCCCTGGAAACAGTGTGGTTTGTCAGATCCAGGGAACTGGCTCAGTTTCAAGGGATGAGACCTTAGGGCATTGTTTCCGTCAGTGTCCCAGCTGTTCCATCAGGCATTCCCCACCAGCAGTGTCTGGTGCAGGGCCCAGAATCGAAGGGTACCCACAGCCTGTGGGGGAGGCCAGCCACGGGACTCCCTCTCGGGGGCTACATATCCTATAAACCACATTCATGTCTTCTTATCGTGGCTCCGAACATGTGAGAACACTGCTGGTGGCCCGCCCAAATTTCATTTCTGTTCTGCAACTGTGTCAGGATCCCTGGAAGGCTCATTAAAATGCAGATTGCTGGGGGTTGAAACAGTTTCTGATTCAGTGGGTCTGGGGTGGGGCCTGACTGTTTCTGACAAGTTCCCAAGTGTTGCAAATGCTGCTGATACTGGGAACGCACTTGGGAAATCACCGGTCATGTTCAACTGCGGGCTTCACATAGGGCTGTTCAGTGGAAACATGTAAGCATTCATTCTCTTTAGTGTGTAGACTGGAAAATCTGCTCAGGTTGAGATGAGAATTCCTCAGGTGTTCAGCACTCCTGCATTACGTTAACTCAGTTCGGTGTCCTCAACCTTAAGGCAGGCGTGTCCAGCCTGCGGGGGCCACATGTGGCTCAGGGTGGCTACAAATGCAGCCCAACACAAAATCATGAATTCACTTAAAACATTATGGGATTTTGTGTGTGTGTAAGCACGTGTCACAATGTATTTAATGTGTGGCCCAGAGACATCAAAAGGTTGGATGCCCCTGCCTTAAGGTTTCTGCTCAGGAGACCATGAAATTAAAAATTACCGTCTCCACTACACCCATTTTACTGCTGGGCACACACACACGATACCCCAACGTGTAATATTAAGGCACTTACATTAGAAGCAGATTTCCCTATCTAGAAAGTCGTCTGTTGATCATTTGGCTTAGTTAAAATTAGGTCTACCATATACTTATTCTGCCTCACTCACATTGTACTCTAGGACAATGCCGCTTTAGCTGTGAATTAATTAAAGTATCTATAAAACTACATGGTGCCTGGCTTCTGCCAAACTATAAACTGAGATTGCAGTCATTTTGACCTAAGATGGCAGAAACTTCTGGCACCGAATGGATGTACTTATAAAAAAATAATAGAAGCCTGAAACTAAGACCTGAAGCCCTCAGGAAAGGGGTAAACAGGTCATCACTTGTA
Source organism: Anoura caudifer (assembly GCA_004027475.1). Classification (NCBI taxonomy): domain Eukaryota; kingdom Metazoa; phylum Chordata; class Mammalia; order Chiroptera; family Phyllostomidae; genus Anoura; species Anoura caudifer. The sequence goes on along the minus strand of PVKU01004334.1, from coordinate 55,751 downwards.
TGTGCTGCTATACATGAATGTGCTGTGATTAGCTGGGGTGGCTCTTCCGATTTAATGACTCGGGTGACAGGCACCAGAGGCTGGTGCTGCCAGCCTGGCTCTTGTGGAGGGTTCCCCGTCCGTGTGTTCTGTTTGTGGAAGCACGGAGAGCACCCAGCTAGGATGGTAATGCTGAGAATATGGAGGCTAGTTATGCAGGCCTGTGAAATAATCATGAATTGACAGTTGTGTAATCAAATGATTATTTAGAATGTCATTTTGTGCTTTACAGCAGTGGTCCCAACCTTCTTGGCACCAAGGACCAGTTTCATGGAAGACAGTTTTTCCACGAACCAGGGTGAGGGGATGGTTTCATGATGATTCAAGCTCATACATTCATGCTCACCTCCTGCTGTGCAGCCCAGTTCCTAACCAGCCCTTCAGTACTGGTCCATGGCCCAGAGGTTAGGTATTATGTTGATAGGGCTGGTTGACAGGATCATCTATGACATCAGGGTTTGGGATGATTCATTTCTAAGTGTTTGAATTGGGAAAATAATTTTCAACATATATGTTCTCCTCACTCCCTGCTTCCCCTGCTCCACCCTTGCCTTCTAGTGGCCATGATTCTGAAAATAAAATATAGCCTAAGGCCTAAAAGCAGAGATTAACCTTCCTGTCTGTTCTGAAGTTCATCCTACCTTCAAACCTCAAAGATCTGTTTTTATTTGGTCTGTGTGGGGCAAAGGAATGCATGAATACAAACTGTAACTTTAATTGTCTGGGTCTCTTATGCTAGTAGTAGCTGTGACTAGTGAGTCCAGCAGCCCGTTCTTCTAGAGCTGAATTTTCTGAGGCACCCATTTCTTTGACTTGTCAGTAGGTTATATGGAGTTAGTTATATCTTGCTCTACAAGATTTGCACACTTTTAATCAAACATTTGTAAACTCTGTGACAAACAATGGCCAGGATGCTTGTTAATTTTGTCCCTGAGGGAGGAGGGCAAAGCATGAGCAGGACTGGTGGATCCTCAGCAGCAGTAAGTTCCTGGGTGTTAGGAGAAGCTAAAACCTGGTTTAGAGACTCAGTTAGGAACTGTACTGGGCACCGCAATCCACAGGGCTCTCTGTGGAGCAGAGCCATGGAGAGGATGTGGCCCTACCTGGCATGATGCATAATGAAGGGGATAAGACATGGGTGTAAATTATTTATACAGAGCGGTTACTGGAATACACTGTGGTTCTGCCACTGGACAGCCGTTAACTTTTTGCTCTACAGCAAGCCAAGGAGAAGAGCTTATCTCGTTTGGGAAGGAGGAGGCTTCCCCTGTTAACCCCTGAGCTGAGCCTTATAGGCATGGTTGACCAGGTGCCGGGCGGGACTCAGAGAACAACAGGAGCAGGAGTGAACAAGGGACTGAGGGTGGCATGTACTTTTGTCTCACCGATTGGAGCTCATTGTAGGCAAGGGCTAAGCTACAGCCATGGCAGGCCAGAAGGCTATGGGTTTTATTCTGAGACCCTTGGGGGAGCTTCGCATCCTTCTACCTCCACCTCAGCCACGCTGGTCATATAGTACCTCAGAAGAGTCAGGACCTTCCCTCTCTTTCTTCACTGTTGGCCCGACTTCCCAGTACTCTACCACCAGCCCCACCCCTCGGGCTTGTCTCAGCCTCAGCTCCAATTTCTTCAGAAGCCTTTCCAGACTGCCCCCCCCACATCCATTTAAATTAGCCTACCCTGCCTCAGTGTTCTCTCCTTTCTCTTCACAGAACATCAACCTATTTGTTTTTCTTTATCTGTTTCCCCCACTGAATGGTTGTTTCTGTGGTACATACTGAGCATACGTGCTATGCACTGCATACACACGTGTGCATATAGTCACAGCATGGCCTGTCTGGACCGTAGGTTGTATTCAATAAATAATTATTCTTTATTGGATTAATCAATACTTTTTTCCCTAAAGAACATTCCTCATTCAGTGTCTTCTCTGACTATGTTTAAATAAATGACATTAAAGACCAATTTTAATAAATATAATGATATCTTTCTAAAATATATTCAAGTATAAGTAAGATACTGACATAATCACAAGTGTAAACATTTATCAATAAAATCTGTGTTTGAACCATTGTACAGCCCCCTCTGGGATTTTATGAACCACATTTAAATAAAATGCAACCAGAATTTCCCATGGCTCTTAAAAGTTTTCTTTTTTAAATAGTTTAGAATGAGAAAATGTTTGATGGTTGAATGGCTAATAGTGGTAGAAATCAGGAGAAGAAAAATTTTTAGCTGCTGCCTATGTATTAATACAAGTCCCTTTTGAAATTTTTTCAGTTTATAAAAAATAGCTTAGGAAATGAAAACTTCAAGTATCTTCAGCATCCAGGTTAACGCTGGTGTCATACATTCCACAGTGAGTCTCCAGTTTTGAAAAAACTAAAATACATTGAGCACCGAAACTGTGTGAAGCAAAACTTAATTTTTTTTCTATTCAGAGCACCAGAGTCTTGGACTGCCCTTGCATTGTCCTGAACATCAGATGCTGTTCTTTTTACCATCCTTAATATTAAAACAGAGACCTAGCTGTTTGAGTTGTATGGCAGTTTGGGTTTGGGTAAGTGGAGATTCGAGGGTAATTCCCAAACAGTTAGGCTTCATGCAGTTGAGGCCCACAGAGTGCAGCATTTCCACCTCAGACCGGCTCTTCTGCCGGTGGCTGGGGAGTCTCCTGTCTAGCTCACTTATAACGTGTGTTCTGTTTGCTCCCCAGCCCAGTGACTTCTCCGTGTCTCTCAAAGCATCAGGGAAGAACAAACATTTCAAGGTGCAGCTTGTGGACAATGTCTACTGCATCGGGCAACGGCGGTTCCACACCATGGACGAGTTGGTGGAGCACTACAAAAAGGCTCCCATCTTCACCAGCGAGCATGGGGAGAAGCTCTACCTCGTCCGAGCGCTTCAGTGATGCCTCCCTTCAGGCCTGCCACCTCCAGGCTGTGGTGCCTCACTCACTTCCCCAGGGCCGAGTGGATGGCCCCCAGAAGACGTGATGGGGCATGAGCTCTGCACAGGGCCTGCTCCATCCGGTGGCTTGTCCCCTACTGGCTTCCTTTGCCTGGTTGATCTTTCTCTCCAGGTTGTTTGTTTCCATCTGCCTCCTCTCCACCATCCCGGGCCCTCATTCCATGTTCAAGGCCACTCTGCTACTGGCCAGTTTAGAGAATGGGAGGTGGAAGAGGGGCGAGTTTGTTCACTTTATTTCTTCTGAGTTGGAAACAGCCTTAGTCTGTTCGCCTTGTTCATGCTGTCAGCTCCTCTCAGTAAGAAGACACCGGGCACAGGTGGAAGGCACCAAAGCTGCCCTTGATGAAGTGACCTACAGTGCACTCCAAGGGGGCCTCTCCGGAGAGCCCTGGGTTCCCACATGCCAGGAAGCACAGGCAAAGGTCCTGGTCCCAGCAGCCCTTGTTCCTGTCCTTTGCCCTTACCTGGCTCCCAGACTCTCCAGGGAGTGAACACATTTGCTGGTAGCAATACTGGAACACCAGGTGAGATAGTCGTGAGGAAGCTGTCCAGTGCCTTTGGGGCTGTGCTTGCAATAAGAAAGGATTTCCTTGAAGGTCAGTCTGCAAGAGGGACTGGTGACTTGGAAAGATATGTTTCGGTAATTTATCCCCAAATGTGCCATCTACATAGTGCTTTTTCTTCTTGCCCTTTGGCTTGTTTAAATTTCACAATTATGTATTTAATTCTCAAAGTAATACGTAGCCATTTGTTGACACTAATACAGATGATTAAAGAAAATAGCTGATCTTTGGGGAAGGGAAACTACCAACACTTTACACACACACACACACACACACATATGTTACATATATATATTATTTGTTTTACAGGGAAATGTTTCAGGGTTTACAAGAGAATATGTAACTGGTAGTAAGAGACACACAGAATGTTCATGTTTTCTTTTTTCTTTACATTTGAACTTCTTTATAGTTTAAATATACTATCTTGAGATGGCACATTCCTACAGTCGAAGAAGGGGTCTTGAGACCTCCCAAACTTGCATACTCAGTTTTTTGGATATTGTAATAAAAAAGTATTATGACAAGACTGTGTGTGTGTGTCTTTGGGAAAACTGACACAGTGACCAGAGAGCAGCACCTGCAGAATTTCCTGAACTCTCAATGCCTGACAGCAAGCAGTTTTAGAGAGGAGTTAAACACATATAGTGTGTTTTCTTTTTCTACCACCACATTTTTGTGTGTTGAAATAATAAATTTTAACTAATACAACTCCAAGAGAAACGAGAATCTCAAGCATGGTGTTAACTTCGTACTCTTTGTTAAAAAATGTTTTAGCAAACTGTTGTCAAGTGCACCTCTCATCTCTAACTTCCCCCCTCTTCACTCATGTCTTACTTCCATTCACTCAGTCAGGAAGCATTTATCAAACAGTTGCAGTTTGCTGGGCATTGAGAGTACAAAGCCACGGAACACGGGGTTTGTTCCCTCTTGGGCTAATTATAGTGAATGCAGTTGAACACTCCCCTCTGTGGCAGACATGGTGTCCTCATTTATACCTCATCACAACCCTGTGAGGCAGGTGCTGCTATCATCATACAGATGGATGGGGAAAATGAGGCACAAAGCAAATGCACAAGGGCACATGGCTGGTACAAGGTAGGGCAGGGTTGCAAACCCAGAGATGTCCACACCCTTCCAGCCCCAGCCTTGGGAGGCTTCCAGGAGAAATAAGGTGTTGCATGACCATTTGTACATAATCTCTCACTTCCTGTTTCCTGTGACTTAATTGTATCTTTTTGTTGTCTTTGACATAAATTAGAAGTTTGGTGATAAATTCAAAGTTTGGTGTTCGGTACCTTAGGTTGGGGCACCCAGTTATATAAAAACAGCCATCCAGGTGAGTGAGACAGACGTGATCTTAGACCACATACATTGGTTTTGTATCTTCTCCATGGGAGAAAAAATTCCTCCTGACCTATGTCTCACTGTTGTGTATTCCATTGTGACCTCATGCTCGAATCCCTCTAGATCAGCAATCTTCAACTGGTATGCCATAAGAATTTGTAAAACAGGCAGTACTTATTTGGTCAGGGCACTGGCCTCTTTTCCTTTAGATTAACAAATTTTAAAAAATGACAGCAGCCAACACAACAGTAGCCATACAGTGTGAATGCCCTGTCTTGAATTACAAATATGTAGGCTATATAATAGAGTTATATCGTATTGGTCATGTTGCATAATAAGATTGTGTCTGATTGGTTAATTCTTGGTACCAGAAATCCTTATATATATGTACAGGCACCTGAGTTTTTAAAAAGTCACTTTGGAACAAAAAGGGTAGGTAATTACTATTGTTATTTTTTTAATTAAAAGTATACCTGTGTTTTATCAGATCAGCAAAAAAACATGTATTTGTGTGTGATACAGAATTTTAGTAATTCTGTGTGCCATGAGGTGAAAAAGGTTGCAGACTGCTGCTCTAGATGGTGAGTGCCTAGACACCCAGCTAGACTTTGATTTTTCGTGCAGCAATTCAGGAGGAAACAAAGGACACAAGACAGATGCATGTTTTGGCTTCAGGAACTTCTTGAAGACTCATCATTGTAATTGATGTTAAGTCTTATCCCAGACTGCCATGAGAGTCTTCTGGCTGCCCAGGTAGACCAGACTTACTGTTGTATTTATGAAGGGTCCAATACCCTGGGGTGTCCTGGCACCAGGTGAGCCAGTGCAGGGTGGTGGATTGATGGTCCCAGGATGAAGCTGCTGGTAGAGTAGAGGCAGGAGGGTGTCAAGGCCAGGGTCCTCCTCTGTGGTTTGCAATGCAGTCTGCCTGTGCTCTGTCCAGCTGGTAGTAATGCCATCACCTTCCTGCATGTCCAGAGATTTTCCTGGACAAATCTTGTTTTGTTGTTCCCTTGCCTCTTCACACAGCCAGCAAAGGATATTAAAGGTCAGTCATTTTTTTAGTTGTGTGACTGCACATTTATTTGCACTAAATGTGCCTTCATTTTTCATGAAGAGCTCCCTGAATTACAGTGCAGAACCACCGAGCCCTTTGCACATAGTTTATGCTCAGTGCCATTAAATCACATTTCTAGGGAGCTAAAAACTGTCCATCTCTTTTCCCAAAGTGTATCACAAACTAAAATTTTCAATTAGAATTAGAATCTCTGTGTACACTGAAAGTCTCACATTTCAAAAAGAAAAAGTATTCTTGGTAATAGTACAAATTTGTCTTTGGTTTATATGTGCTAATTGGTTTATAATTTACTTTACCATTTCTCCTGCCCCATGCCAGGATGCCAAAATAATTTCTTAAGACCAAAGTCCAGAACTGAGAGGTCAGAAAAGCCTGAAAAATTCTTCTGGATTATTTTCAATCAGTACAGGTCAAGCTGTGGCCATTTTCTCAGCTTTATTTGTTGTTAGTGTGTGATTAGTGTATGTCATATAGTCATTTCACCTTAATGCCTTGTGCTGGGGCCAGGTGCTGTCCTGTGAGGCAGCGTCCCTCATCCAGACATGGGTGCTGCTCCCCAAAGCCAGGCACTGTGGGAGTGCTCGTTTGTCCTTAGTCCTGTGGCTTCAGGCAAATGTTTCATCTCCAAATGTGTTTGCCTGAATGTGTATGCTACTGTCTGTCTTCATAATTCCCAGGGTTGTGTGAGGATTCAATGGGGAAGAGCTCTTGGAGTGCTTGACAAACTTTGTGTTGCACGCTGCACAGTCATCTTCCATGCCAGGCAGGCCTGCTATGTGGCCTATTCCACGTTTTCCTTATTTGTTGGAATTCATTGGTGCCTCGTTCTCTGCAGGCTTCCTCGGGGGCCAACTGCAGAGCTCCAGTTGCCTCAGAGCTGCAGTATGGCCCTTGCCTGGCAGCCTGAGAGCAAAACCACCACTTCTTAGAAATTAGACTCTTCAAGTATTTAAAGAGGCATTGCTCCAAGAAATTCATTCTAAACGTGCGGCCCATCGTTCATTAGTAGCCCAGGCCTAAAGTCCATACTGGGCCTTACAAAACACCTTAAATTTTTACTTCAGGTAGTTAACAAATTTACATCATATCCCTAAAAATAATCCTCTCTTGAAAGAGAAACATCTTTGGAAAGGGATGGGTTTGAATACCCTCCATGTTTCATGTGAGGAAGTCCTTAAATTTCTCAGCCTGAGCTGGCAACGCAGTGGCCCATTAAGTATTGGGCAAATATTGAATAAGGCAAATGAGTTCCAGGAAACGTTCGCCCCGTTTTAGCTCAGGCAGCTATAACAAAACTAAACCGGGTGGCTTATATACAACAAAGAGAATTTCTCTCAGTTCTGGAAGCCACAAGTCCAAGATCTGGGTGCCAGCACAGTCTGGTTCTGGTGAGAACCCTCTTCCATGCTGCAGATGACCAATGGAGTGGAAGGAGCCAGCTAGCTCTCTGGCCTTTTCTAAGGGTACTCGTCCCATTTGTGAGGGCTCCACCGGTTACCTCCAACAGACCTCTCCTAGTACTATCATTGGTGATCAGAGTTCCAAGTGTGATTTGTGGGGACATAAACATTCAGTTCCTAAGACCCTCTTCTCAACAGGCAGTATCCCCACAGCTCTGAGGAAGCAGGCCACTGCTGTTCTAAATCCAGCTCACTCCTATGAAGGGGGGTATAGTCCCAGCCATGAACAAACGCACATCCACGCAGACTTTCTCAACCACTCCGATTCTGATTTGGAGGGGCGCCAGGGCAGTGTGCACTGTTAGGGCGTTTGAGGGCTCCCTGAAGATTCCAACATAGGCATTTGGGGGTGCCATTCTAGTCCACTTGAAACTTTGGGGGAAATCACCTGCCCCCACCACCTTGTGCACACAGTCACATCCCTGACAATATACACTTTCTGCAGCATGCCCTTTCTTTGGATCGTATAGAGAGAAATGTCTGGTCTCAAATGCCTAAAATGGTCTTTTTTTTTTTTTTTTGTTTTAATAGTCATTTTCCTTAGCTTCAGTTTCGATTTCTCATATCACAGCTACCAGCCATGCATACTAACTGGAACGGCGTTATGTTCCATCTCTGGAGGATCCTGTTACTTAACAGTAAGTTACTCCTGAAGATGGATGAATTTTATGTCGGCACAGGTATAAAAGCTGTCAAAGACAGCTTTTAAATATGCATGGCCTCCTACCGAGGGGGTGACCATTTGGCCAACTCCTTGACTTGGGGACCAGGTTGCACACCAAAGTCAGAAGCCAGAGCTTTGTACTCAAGCTTCTGCCAAAGGGCAAGGGCAAGGACAGATCAAAAGAAGCGGAGGTCCTACCTTCGTGGTCATCTAACCCAGTGACTTTGGAGTCTGTCCCTTGCCAGCTGTGTGACACCCACCAAGCTCTGAAGTAATGGCTTCAAATCGCTCGCACAGAAACGCTGGTTTCAGCCCAGCTGTTTCAGGATATATTGCAGTTAGTAGATATCATTATTTATTTAGGCAAGATGAACTGCTTTGCATACTAATGTAAAATGTTTGGAACCTTTTTAGAGCTTTTAAATGATCTTAATGGAAAGGAAAAATAGATTGATATGCTAAATTATTATCTAAATTAAACCTAGTAATCCATCTACAGATCACATTGGCCTGTAGAACCACGGAGACACTGTATTCAAATGATTTCAACCTAGAGCTCCATCTAGTCACAGAGGGAGTTTAGCTGCTGGCAGTATTCACTTCTATAAAGACAAAGAGTTCCCTTCCAATGCCGTGAATAGTAATGAAAGATAAGACATGACCTGGAAATAACAGAACTGACTGAAATATTTGCTGAACTGGAATTATGGACATGGAGACAGTGTCCAAATCACATTACTTTATCACAGTGGTTGCAGTGGGCGCTGGAGGCTTAGCGGTGCCGTCCTTGCTAAAGATGCTTTTGGAGTTCACTGAGAAAAGTACCCATACTGTGGAGGACACAAAACTATCTGAAAATTGTTTTGAAGAAATGGAGACATTTATATTTTCTTCACATTTTTAAGTATCTGCTAAGTTTTCTGCAGTGGATATGAATTAGCCAAATGAAAAATACATAGAAAAAATGTTAAGTTGCATGGAGCACAATCCAGGGGACAAACGCCATTGTTCAGCTGGTTGTACTGGTTGTTGAAAAATATTCAGGAGAGAATTTTCTGCTAGGGACTTGGTTTCCTGGTGGTATGAGAAAATAATTTTATCTTTAGCCAATATTTTCATCAAAAATGCCAATTAAAAACAATTGCTAAATTTAAAAATGTAATGAAGTCACTTACCACAGAATGAATGCTATAGAATACTGAATCTAGATCATCAAAATTTCATAAGAACTTTCTCAGTAAATAAAGTCTGCCCTGACTGCCCTGATACTCTTTATTTAATATTCTATTTTTATCCCTAAAGTACCTATCAATTCCCAACTGACTGCATAATTTACTTCTTTACTATGCTTGTTATTTTCTATCAGTACACACACAACTAGAATTCTAATTCTAGGTAGGGGTGTTTGTTTAGTTAACTGGTATAACCCAAATAGAATAGTCTTTGCAATATAGCAGGTACTCAGTATTTGTTCAATGCCACTGAATGGAGCAACCTCAGAGAAATGAAGTGCATGCTTTGAGTCCTTTCATATCTGCAAGTACCTTTATATTGCCCTTGAAGAAGAACGCTTGCTCTGCTGGATGAGGTTCATGTATCACATTTTTTTTTCTTTCAAAATCATAGATTCATCTTTATCTTTGTGGAATTCAGTAAGTCCAGTGCTACTCCCATCTGCACATGCCCTCCTCCTCTTCTTCCTCCTCACAAGCATCACTGCTTTCTGTCCTTCTCACTCTGCTCCCCCACACCTTACCCCAGCCCCCCACCACCTTCCCCTGCATAAGGTCCCTCTCCATCCCCAGTACATAATTTCCTATTCTGGACCACCAGGAATTTAGTTTATTTGCTTATTGAACTCTGCTCTACTAAATAGTAACTTTTTAAAAACGAGACTAGTATAACTTCAATGCCGAAACAAGATTTGAATACAATGAAAAAGGAAAAATAACAAGCTAATCTCACTTATATTCAAAAAGAGCAAAACATATACAGCACTATAACTAAATAGTAACTTTGCACCATTTTCATAAAATTTCCTCCTTCAACCATCTCTCCTTCCTTGGTCTCTGCTTCCCTCTCACCACTTAACTGCTAGGAAGACTCACCAGCTCCAGCCTGTCTACCAGAGAAGATGAAATATGAGCACTAGACTCCTGACATGCCCCAGCTCCCCTTTTCTCCACAGTTCCTCCAAGTCTCCTTATCAAAGCTGATCCCGCCATTCCACAAACAGGCTCAGCTGGGCATACACGCTTCCCTGCATTTGCTCACTCCTCTCTACAGCCATTTTTGTTCCTCTGCTTACCAAGCACACCCCACGTCCCAGTTCCATTCCCACCTCCCTTACTACATCACCCCTTCTCTGGAAGACATACAGCTCCCATCTGGCACCAGGGCTGGAGTTGACTGTTGCTGGCCAACTTCTCTGGTGTCTATGTGTGTTTTTTCTCTCATCAGACTATTGACAATTCTTGGTTGTACCATACCAAAGTGCCTTTATCCAAGTCAAATATGGAATATTGGCAATTTCATGTGGTACAATGCAGAAGCTTTTCTCAAAGTTCTTAAGACTGTGCTCCCTGTACCTAGTACTTGCTTAATAAATATTTGTTGATTTGAATAAAAAAGAGAACCTATAAGATAAAATTGTTCTCTAGTTAAATTGGAGTTAAACCAATCCCAATTTAAAACACTGGAAAGGAAGCCTTGACATAATCAAATGCTGGCTACAGAGAGTATATTCTAGGCCCCAGAGGAACTTGGGTTTACCCTGAGCTTGCACGCACAAGGCCTGCAGGGAACAGACCTTCTGGCTCTCGTCCTGTCCCTGATTAAGATCGCATGGCATCTAAAAATGGGCCAAAGTCACAGTCAGTAGAGCTGTTATTTCTCATCTACCTAAATAATCTACCATGGAACTTCCGGAAAATGCTTCAAGGTCACATGTGGTATGTGACCTTGTTTTAAACTGTGGCAAAATACATGTCATAATTATCCTGATCACTTTTAATTGTACAGCCAGGTGGCACTAAGCACAATCACATTACTGAGCAAATGTCACCGCCATCCGTCTCCAGAGCTCTTCATCCTACAAACTGAAGCTCTGTGCCCATCAGACACCAGCTCCCCATTCTCCCTGCTCCCAGCCCCCAGGGACCACTCTTCTCCTTTCTTTATCTATGAACTGGACTATTGTAGGTACTTCACATAAGTGGAATCCTACAGCATTTGTCTTGTTATAACTGGTTTATTTCACATAGCATAATGTTTTCAAGGTCCACCCATGTTGCAGCATGTGTCAGAATTTCCTTCCTTTTTAAGATATATCCCATACCTTGATTTTCCATGAATAGATTGACAGCTACTTGAATTGCTCCCACCTTTTGGCTATCTAAGTAACGTTGATATGAGCACAGGTATATAAATAACTCTTAAAAAGATCCTGCTGTCAATACTACTGGGCACATACCCAGAAGTGGAATTGCTAGATCACATGGTAGTTCTATTTTTAATTTTGGAGAAATCACCATACTGTGTCCACAATGGCTGCATCATTTTGCATTCCTCTCTATAGTGCACAAGACTTCCTATTTCTCCACAAACCTTGCTAACACTTGTTATTTTTTGCTTTTTTTCCCTAGTAGCCATTCCAATGGCCTTGACTATCATGACATTTTTATAAAACTTAGAGAAAAAATGTCACACCATTAGAACTCAAGCTCATGTACATAATTGCATGTGATAGCTTAAAGTGTCTGCAAATCTTCAAACCCACAAACATCATGGCGTTAACAAGTACATTCAACCTACATTATTCTATCTTGAAAAGTTATTTTTTATTTTTCTTGACTCATAGGTGTGATGCAAAGAATGTAGTTTACCCGAATGCAGAAAAGCTGAAATCCAAACACAAGTGATCATGAAACTGGAGATAAGTCTTCAAAATAAGTTGATTCTAGAAAATAATTAGCATAGAAAATCAGCCAAGGGACATAACAAAGAGAGCAATTTTGTCCCAACATTCATCACTTTCCCACCTACTTTAAACTTTAATGGCCTTGATCTACTAGCATCAGTACTGGCAACCCAGCCCAGATGAAACCATCTGGAGTCAAACCATCATTTGACTCCAGACGGTTTCACATATACGCCTCTGCACACCTTGGACCCTCTTTCACATTTATACATATATGTAGCTCTTCATTCAACCAATATTTACATGCTGGCCCCTTTGCTGATTTGTTTACATGTTAGTGCAAAGCTGACAGGGTGGGGAAAGAGACAACCAAAGGAGGGAGGGGACTGAATAATGATGGAATGAACGAGGTTGTTGCTACCTACAAGAAAAAAGGAATGGCGGATAGAGTTGGCATGCAGATTTGGTAACCAGATAGTGATGGGGTGACTGTCCATTTGATGGCTCTGTCTTCCCAAGAAGTATGAGGCTCTCAGTGGGAGATTTTGTGTCCTCAAAGATAGCTTTTTGAATATAAAAAAGATTATCTTAAAAGGAGTTACTTGAGGTTTTAAAGAAATACAGTTACCGGTCACTGGTGCTCCCTTAAGTTTTTAAATTCAGCTTACTAATTTTCATATTCTATTTATAAACCTAGCATTTAGCCATTCATTTTAATTAAGTTGATTAATATCTAATTTCATTTTAAATAGATTAAATAACCTCCATTAAGTATTTTAAGTTACATTTATATGTCTATTCAGTTTCCTTATTTAAGTAAGTAAGTTATCTAGTTAATAAACAGACCTTTCCAAATACTTAAGTAATCCTTGGAAATCTAAGGAAATCTAAGAAACTAAAGTTATGATTATGGTGAGGTTTTTTTTATCCTCACCTTAGGATATTTTTTCATTGCTTAGAGAGAGGGGAAGGTGAGGGGTGAGGAGAGAGAGAAAAAAAACACTGATGTGAGGCCCTGGCTGGTGTAGCTCAGTGGATTAAGCACAGGCCTGCTAACCAAAGGGTCACTGGTTTGATTCCCAGTCAGGACACATGCCTGGGTTGCAGGCCAGGTCCCCAGTGGGAGCCATGTGAGAGGCAACCACACACTGATGTTTCTCCCCCTCTCTTTCTCCTTCCCATCTCCCCTCTCTAAAAAATAAATAAATAAAGTCTTTAAAAAATATATTGATGTGAGAGAGAAACATTGACTGGTTGCCTTCTCATGCACACCCCAACTGGGAACTGAACCCACAACCTGGGTAAGTGACCTAACTGGGAATTGAAACTTAGACCTTTCAGTCTATGGTACAACACTCGAACCAACTGAGCCACACCAGCCAGAACTATGGTGATCCTCAAGCTCTCTTTTTATTGACTTTTTTTTTTTTTTTTGAGAGAGAGAGAAACATCAATTTGTTGTTCTACTCACTTATACATTCATTGGTCACTTCTCATATGTGCCCTGACCACCAGAGATGAAATCCGCCTCCTTGACCTATCAGGATGACATTCCAGCCAACTGAGCTACCTGTCCAGGGCCCTTAAGCTCTCTTAAATGCTCCGATATTGCTGTGCATTTACTAAGATTACAATCTAAATTCAAAAGTTTAAATTCAATTACACATTTTAAATTAACAAGCCAAATTATCATAAATATTATAAGTACATATAAACTACCCACTATGCACAGATATTCTTATCTCAAAAATATTAATGCTATCATTTAATTCTTTTAAACATTTCTATATTTAATTCAAAATCTTCCCAGGATTAAGAAATGTTTATCTACAAAAGAAATCATTGTTACCCCAACAGTGTTGACATGACCTTCCCAAGAGGTTTCTGGGTTTGCCTTCTCAGCTAGGGGAATTTTTTATGATCAGAGCGGTCCCAGCTCCAACTTTGACTGGGTTCTTGGCTAAGGCAGGTGGGGCTGAGCTCTGCCTGTGCTGTGTTGTCCCCTCCAGTGGGCACTCCCAGCCCACACCCCCTCCCTCCCTGGGACCCAGTTGCAGTCCCACTCCTCAAGAGGTCTGCAATTGCCCCCCTTGATTAGATGCACCGACTCTGCAGGATTCTTTCCTCGTTTGTCCTCCAAATACAACTGCAACTCTTGAATAGGTATCTAGCATCCAGTCAAATCCCTCATGCTGTTGTCAGGTTCTAAGGTCATTCCAATGACAGCGGCAAGGCCATCAGCTGAAAGAGACAGCTTGAGAAGACTGAAGGGTGAAGGGTTGGAGGGAGGAAGAAATGCTCTTCAGGGACCTTTGGAAGTTCCAGGGACCCACCAAATGGAGAGCACTAGTGACGGGGCACCTGGGGCAGGCACTGTTCCAGAGCCTGCTCTCCACTGGTCCCCTCCATGTAACAAGAGGGAGTTTTGTTTGTTCTGGGCTGACAGCTGTTCTACCACCTGTTTATTCCAGGCTTACATGTTGTAAGAATATAATTACACTCAAATCACTTCTTATTTGGTATTTACTCAGTTTTAAAGAAAACCAAGCTGGAAATTGTAGAGGAGGCTTAATAGTGACTTATGCAAGAAACACAATGCAGAATTCCAATCAGCCAACCTGTTCTCAAAGTCCTTATTCAAAGATTGGTGAGTTACTACCCATTTAGATGTTGGAAGCTAAAACAACATGTTCATAGGTATATGTATCATTTTTTCAGAACTCACAACTTTAACTTAATTTTTTTTCTCTTTAAACATTTGTTTGCTTACTTAAATTACCAGTTGCCAGACCAAATGAAATGAGATAAAATACCCTCTACTATAGTTATAAAGTTAAACCATGGTATCTAAATTGGATAAAGGAGAAAGAGGAATTGAAGAAAGAGAGAAAGATGGGTATCTATGAGTTAGAAGATCTAGGTGATGTTTAAAGTTAAGTAAGTGAATTGGAAGAATACTCGGTTGTGGCTGGAAAATAGGACTCATGGATTGCATATCTGAGGTGGTGCAGTCAGTGTTTGTGGAGAGGAGAAAAATGTCACTGAAGATTTAAGAGTAGAAAGTCAAAAACTGGATTCACCTGGATGATTTTGGCTAATTCCTACCCCTAAGGGAAATGTACCTCAGAGGCTTGCACTCATACTGGCAGTAAAGCCCCACTGCTTCTTTCCCCTGGAAAGGTGTGGAAGCACATTCATGGACTGCCTGACCTACATGGAACCGTAGGTATCTCCTGAGTCCATTAGTTACATCATAAGCAATGAAACGGAGGCTTAGAGATTGTGGGAGCAACAGAGGAAGAATGTTCAAACAAAGACTGTAAAGCGCAGTCAGAGGCCTCTTCAAACTGATCACTGAGCTGTGCCTTGGCAAGGGGCTCTTGACTTTTTGAAGATTCAATCTTCCTGACGTCAGGAAAAGGCATATGGCAGCCTGGCCTACCCACTCCCATGCTGGGGCTAGGAAGAATTTTCTTTTGTGAGCATGTACATCTCAGGGGTCCTTGTGTGCTTCCAAAGTTCGGCTGAGTTGCAGCACCAGGATAACAGGGTCTAAGCCAAGGGCACAGATCTGATCCTGGGATGAGTTCCTCACTCATTGCTGCTGGGAGGGACAGGTAAATGTATCACCCTGCAAGGGGGAGGGCACAGGTGTATTCTGAGGTTGGTGGAGAGGAAGGTGCGTGTTGGTCAAAGAGCAAGGGACACGTATGCCATCACTGTTGGGACTTCCCGGTAATTACTCTCATCTTTCACAATCAAGCTTAACAGTGTTGTTGTTTCATCTTTCAGTTTCTTACAACTGAAGGTTGATATGAAGGTAAATTTGAAAAAAAGCACTTTTTCAAGGAGAATGTTGAATATCCTTGTACATTCTTAAATGTTATCTTCAATGTTTTTGGTCCTTAACTAAATGAGTGGCCAGGCAGTCAGACGCCAGGGCCCTCTATCCCGGCACAGGTCACCTTCAGGAGTTTCCATGATTTAAAAGCAGACCAGACCTTATCCTCTCAGGTGAAATCTCCCCCTCAGCAGCAGCCTCAGGGGAAGACTTCTTTCTATGGGCAGTGCAATGCTGGCAGTCTCCCTGGGGTCACTGTCAGTCAGTGACAACAGCAGGCCTTTGTTGAGTGGCATCCCAGGGTGCCCATAGCTGATCCCATCTGCTCTTTTGGAACCTTGCCACTCAACCATCAAGAGATGGGTCTAGGTCTCCTCCCCTGAAACTGAGTGTCCTTGGTGACTGTCTTGACCAATAGAATAAGGCAGAAGTGACACTACATAATTTTGGAGGTGAGGTCCTAAAAGGCCATGCAGCTGTCACCTGGCTCTTTGTCCAGGTGCTCACCCTGAGCACACAACAACCACTGGGCTACAGCAAGGGCGCATGTGGAAAGGAGCTGAGGGTCCTGGCCCTCAGGACTGGCTAGACTCCCAGGCAACTGCCAGCACTGACTGGAAGCCGTATAAGGGAGTCCTGTGTTCTTGGAAGCAGATCCTCCCACCCTTAGCTAACCAGCTGATCCCACATGCAGCAGAGATGAGCCTTCCCTGATGAGTTCTCATGAAACTAGACTCCTGAGCAAAATACATGATTATTGTTTTATGCTACCATTTGGGGTGGTGTGTGATGTGATCATGGGGAACAGAGCGCTGGGAGCCCATCACTGCCCTGCTTCATTTCTCCAAGATAGACAATGTGTTCCTCAGTTTCACTACCCTTCATCTCAGCTCCCTCCTCCTCAGCAACCAGTCCTCCAGCTATAGCCTTCTCCTTCTAAATACCTGGTCTTGCTGTGCTCCCTTCCTGTCTTTGGCCCTGCTCTTCCCTCTGCCTGGAACACTCACTTTCCACCCCGAGTAGCCACCCTCTCTTACCTAACACCAGCTTGTCTGCAAGACTCAGTTCTGAAATCTCCGCCTCCTCCGTTTGGACTGGCTACTTCCCCATGCAGGATCCCAGAGGGTGGTGCTTATCTCCCTTGTGGCACTTACCATGGCATAGCGCGATGTGTTCATGTCTTCATTTCCCATGAGCGGGTGAGCTTCATGTGCAGTGTGAGTCTTAATTTGCCTTTGTAACCCTGGAAAGTAACGCGGGGTCTGCTTTAGACTGAATGCACATCCCCTCCACATTCATATGTGGAAACCTAGCCCCCAGTGTGAGGGTATTAGGAGATGCGGCCTTTGAGCGGTGATAAGGCAAAAGGGTAGAGCCTTCAGGAATGGGGTTAGTGCCCTATAAAAGAGACCTTGCCACCTTTCTTTCCCCTTCTATGGTGTGAGGACACAGCAAGAGGACAGCTATCTGTGAACCAGGAAGACAGCTTTCCCCAGACATGGAACCCGTGGACACCTAGATTGTGGGACTTCCTAGCCTCCAGAACTGTGAGATATAGATTTCTGTTATTTATAAGCTGCCCAAGCTATGGTATTTTGTTATAGCAGTCTGAATGGACTAAGAAGACAGTGTCTGTCATAAAGTATAGCTCAAAATCTTTAGTGAATGACCGGTTCCAGAATGCAGTCTGATGGCATGGAGTCCTACTGGAGCTGGGAGAGTATATGATATTTTTTGATAGGTCCTGTTTTTTATGGTGACCTGTGCCTACTCTTATAAGGTCAAGTTCTTTCCTGAATGCCACCAACTGTCTTTCCTGGTTGCTAGCTCCTGCATTCAAGACTGGCTGGTGCAAGACCATATTCTCAGTGCAGTTCTGATTCTAGAGGACCTGTCCCAGAGACACCCACTACATTGGTGCGCAAAGCACAGTGTGTAGAATATCAGGTATTGGGTTATGTATAAATGTACATAGAGATACCTGGTGGACGCATCCCCAACTCTGGAATGATAAGTTGCAGGTACCCTACCTATCACCTGAGGTAGGATAGGATAAAGAAAACTAGCATTGAACAAACAGGTGACCAAACAACCAATACCTAAATTAATCAATCAATCAATCAAACAATCAATACCTAAAGGAAACATATATGTTAAGAAATGCTGCCCTGACCAGTGTGGATCACCTGGTTGGAGTGTTGTCCTATAAAGCAAAAGGTCACAGGTTTAATTTCCAGTCAGAGCACATGCCCAGGTTTCAAGTTCGGTTCCCAGTCGGGACACACATGAAAGGCAACCAATAGATATTTCTCTCTCACCTCAATATTTCTTTCCTTCTCTTCCCCTCTCTCTAAAGTCAATAAGCATGTTTTCATGTGAGGATAAAAAATATGCCACAGTCCTCAAGTAGAACTAATAAGAAGAAATAGAGCTAATTCAACAAGTACATTAAAGTGAGTAAAATTAGCCCTAGCAGGATAGCTCAGCTGGTTAGAGCGTTATTCCAATATGCCAAGGTTGTGAGTTTGATCCCTGGTCAGAGCACATAAAAGAATTAAGCAGCAAATGCATAAATAAGTGGAACAACAAATTAACATTTCTCTCTCTCCTTCCTCTCTCTCTCTAAAATAAATAAATGTTTAAAAATAACCAAAATTAACATTTTCATATTTGAGAGAACGCTACCTTCATGAAAAGGACAATGTAGTGGCTATTGATGTCATGGGACTGTTGTCAACTTTGACAATGTACAAGTAAACTTACAGTTCACATGGTTGATGGGTGAAAAGGGGAAGAGGGCAGAAAGAGAACACAAGACATAGACAATTTCTTAATGTGGGGGTTACAAAGTTAACCTACAGAGAAACAAAAAGAGTGATGTGAGGCACCAAAAAGATGGGAAGGGGAGATGATGTGGGGTAAGCAAACTGAATTCTCATCCATCTCAGCAGAAATCTTATAAAATCTAAAAGCGGATACATCCAGAAACTATGGTAAAGACCAATTAATTAAAGATATGTAAGTACCTTCTTGCTAAGGGTAGGAGTGTGGGAGGCAGGGATTCTGAGAGCTTTCTTTGTATGCTTGTGTGTATTTTTGTTTTGTAGTTCTTCCCACAGTAAACAATGCCTGTGTAATAAGTATAAATAAAAATATATGAAGTAAAAGAGGAAGTGCATTATGTACACATTCAAGGGTGCTGACATAAAAGGAAGAAGAGCAAGAAAAAATTGACAATTGAAGTCACAAAGCGGAGGTGACCGCCACCGCCCAGTAAGCATGTAATTTGCCGTGAAACAAGTGTGAGATGGGAAATGGAAGCCTGCTCTCCTTGCACTTGGCCCCAGATCCTGCATGATTTACCACACTGAGATTAACCCTGATACTTAGATATAAGAGTCTTGGTAAAACACAACGTTCTAAACATTGAACAGCACCTACAGCCCCCAATACGCATATGCTGAATGGGTAAGCCAGTGAACACTGGTGAGTGGAGATCTCAGTGAGCTGGGATTGGCCTCTACTAGCAGCACACTATGCTATCTGTGGCTGGATGCAGTGGTGAACAGAGAAATTTATTCTTCCATTACTCCTTCAAACTTATTATTTCTTTCTTACATGTTTGTGCATAGAATCTTGAGCAAGTTCCATAACATTTTTGGCCCTTCCAGTCACAAAACTAGTTTTGTTTCAATAATTGAAAATTCCCATCCAGTGGGATTCTGAAATTTTGTCCAGTTGAAAGCTACCCCAGGTAGGGCAGAAAGGAGCAGGACATGCAGGAAGTTCCATTAGGATCAGGATGTGATGGGTATACAACTGCTGGCCTTATAACCAGGGGGCACCTTGGTGAATTCTTAGAATCTCCCTTGACATGTGGAGGCTATACCTGCCCTCCACTGTCTTTCTCTGACTTCCTGAAGTCTCTGAGCATCCTCTGTGGAGGCTTCCTCATATCCCAGGTGGGGTCTTCCTTAAGATGACCTCCAGCTGACTCATCTCAGCAGGGTCACTGACGGACTCCACATCAGCATTACCCTCCAGGCAAGTGCACACCACTGCCAGGGCAGCCGGCTCTCATCACTCTGCTCCTAGGAAAAAGCCACTCTAACTTTTGCACTTAATGGGTAGAAAACAAAAATCTCTCTTTTTCCCCAACTCCAGGGGATAAGAAGTCCAGCTCTCAAGTTGTCCTTATGACCTCCAAATCATTTTGCTTGAGGTGAGGGTGGAGCACTTTCTTCCCAGTAGGGTGAGGGTCATCACTCCCTACATACTCCTCACCCTCACCTCTTCCACCAAAACCTACTCCCAGGTGTTGATGGTGATGTTAGCAAAACTGGTTCCACAAACTCCATGCACTTAGCTTTAGGATGTGGCACTGACCATATTGTCCTCAGGCTTTGGGACACCTGCCAAAACTGCAGATGAAAATAGCCCAAGATTTGTACCCTGTCACACCTCATACAGTTTCCCCCCAGAGTTTAGCTTATCATTAGTAGCAGAGGCCCCAAACCTAAGTTACCATTTAGGTTTAGACTTTCCTGTGAATATATATCAAGAGGTGAGGCAGAACTGAATTTGCATGAGGGTTCCTGACATAACAAGAATGATGGAATATGTGGGTGGGGGCAGCGGAGATAAGGAAAGGAGAGCATCCTGTCCGTCTGGTAATGGTCCCCACCCCCATGCCATGGATGTTCATCCATCTCAGCCTATTGGAGGACACATGAACTAAGGAAAAGGCATCCCTACAGAGGCTGTGAGGTCAGGGGAGCGGACATCAATGAGAAAAACCTCACTGGAAGAATGTGAGACGTCAACACGCATGCTGCCACGTCTGTTCAGGGCCAGGTGAGACCCACCCAGTATCCCATGAAGAACTGGGGAGACTTGGAGTGGGGATGGAGACCCAGGGCTAATGAATGGTTGAAGCTTGAAAAATCAGAGCTGTCCTTGGGACTGTCACAATGTAAAGCCCACAGGCTGGTAAAAACTGGGACAACAGAGACAGTGTTGTGTTTAAAAATCACCCCCTACCTATTTCCTCTAGCCAAAAAGATGCTAAGACTTAGAAAGCACTTCTTACAAGCTGGCGCCCATGAAGAAACGTTGCTGTGTGCTACCTCAGGCAAAAAAGTTGGCTCCACTGGTCTTAGCACCCATGTCTCTGTCTGGACACAACTTTAACTTCCCATTTCACGTGAATAAGCTACTGCCTCCTTACTCCTTGTGTCTAAATGTGGTGTAGTCATAGCACTCATAGTCAAATATATAAGTAGTTAACTGTTCAGAAGTTTCACCTTCTGCAAACATGGGTTTAAACTTAACTCCAGGGGAGACTGGGATGTTGACCCCAATCGACTCCTATTTTTTTTTATTATAAATTGTCTCAAATAAGTCTTTGCATGTGATGACAATAGAAAAAAGGTAAATGAATTCAAATTATTCACTTGGTTAAAAATCTTTGCAATATCTTGAGACCCTGTTAACTAACTTTTGCTGGACTTCAGACTTTCAAGGTACTTTGTCTGAAAACCTACTTAAAATGTAGGCAATTCCACATTGATTAGATAAGCTTTTCTTTTGTCACTTTCCAACACCCACAGGCCATCAGTCCAGCAAGTTGCAGAGACCATGTCCTCTTGTCCAACACTGTCCTCCTTGGCCGCAGCCATGCTCTCTGTGGCCACCCGCCCCAGGGCCCCTTCGTGCACGATAGATTTACACAAAGGCCTCTCTCATAGCTGTCCCTAGAGGTCCCTGGGCTTGGTCCCTCAGTTGGAACCCAAGCCACAGCTAAATGCAGTGACACAAGTGGGCTATTGTATAAGCTGTAAGTCATCAGGAGGGCAGCAGAGGCCTAGGGCTGACTCACCAGGCACACCTGCCCAGCCCAGCCCTCAGGGCTCCAGGCAGGCAGAGATTCCTGCAGGTCCTGGGTGTCACTCCAGGTCTCTGCCCTTGAGCACTGGGTATCTCTTCTGCCTCCTGCTGGCCCCTACTGCATTTCTCCTGGCCTGCCTTCTCCCTACCATTGCAAAAGCCCAGCACCCAGGCCCTAGACATCACAACCCCAAGCTTACTCCAGTTCTTGAGTTGGTTATGGCCACAGCTGGGAGCCCAACCCCACCCCCAGAGTTTGTGGTTGGAGATAAGCTGACTGCCTGTGGGACCCAGTTCTTACCCTATGAAGGATGAGCTCCTTCCAGCCTTTCATGACACCTCCAGGTTGCAACATTTCCAGTCAGAGTAAGAAGCCAGTCAGCTGGGCAGCAGCCTGTGGTATCAAGTCTGGTATGGCAAAGTTGGGGTCTTAAGTGGAGCCCAAGGATGACAGTCACAGAACAGGACCCTGTGGACAGGGTGTGAGCCTTGGGGGAATCAGCACTTTCAAAGAGCTGGGAGCAAATGCAGATGGTGTCTGAGAGGGGAAATAATGCAGAGGTGGCCATATTCCAGCTGATACATGTTGCAAGGATGGAGCAACATGCCAGACCCCAGCATCCAGGGGCAAGTTCCAGAAAGACAAGAGGCAGGCTGGAGAAGTTCCTGAGGGAATCAGGGCACCTTGGAAATAAGGCTGTAGCCTCCATCCAGCTCCCCATGGGCCCCAGCTCTCCAACACAGTTGCCACTGGATGCACAGAGCTCTTGAGCACTTGAAATGCAGTGAATCCAAATGAAGACATGCACAAGTGTAAAACACATACCAAATTGTGAAGGCATACCAAAAAAAGTATTTCATGACTAAGGCATTGTATGAACATGTTAAAAAGATAATATATTGGATATGTTGGGTTAAACAAAATACATTATTGAAATTAGCCAAATTAAGAGGCCTCTTTTTGTCAATCTCTTTCTTTTCACTGTTTAAGATGTGTCTAGTACAGAATCTAAAATGACATAATTGGGTCACATTATATTTCTGTGGGACAGAGCTTCTCTGGGCTGTTTACTTGCCTGAATTTCCAGGTTTTCCCAGCTGGGTCCCCTTATCTCTTTCTACTTTTAACTGCTGCACAATACTATTCTCAGGTTACAATGTGAGTGTAACAAAAATAGGGTGCTGTAAAACAGGAACAGTGAGAGAACAAAAATGAGCTTTTGGATGTTAAAAATAAGATAGCCTTATTAATAGATTTATTAGAAGCGTTAGGCAATAATTTTGAGACAAACTTCTAAATACAGAGGGGAGAGATAAGAAAATTATAGCATACACAAAAACTAACAATCAACTGCTAGGAATTTCCACCCAAAAAAAGGGGGAGAAAATGGCGTGGAAAATGATCAAAAGTACTGGGAGAGATAGGAGAGGAGATGAAAGGTCAGGGTCAAAGTTAAGGTGGCAGAAGATGTGGAAATCTGAGAAACTGAGAAAGTATGGGATCTGCTCCTGGAGTGCACACTGAGTGCCAAGAGGAGGGGGCAGCAGTGGCGTTGCAAATCAGCACAGAACAGACAGACCCCTGAGCCCATACTTGTGGAGTCCTGGCCCAATTTCATTTCACAGGAAAAAAAAACTCCCAAATGAATTAAAGGCAGAGGTGTGAAAAGCAAAGCTTTTAGAGGGTGCTATAAAACAATACTTTATGAATTTGAGATGGGAAAACATTAATAAGTAAGACAAAAAGTATAAACCCTGAAGGAAATAATGGACAAATGTAACTCCATTACAAACCAGAATTTCCACTTCTTCATAGACACAAAACAAAGACTATAATCACAAATTATGAATTGGTAGGAAATATTTTCAACACATGCTTGACAATAATAACTTTTTCAAAAAGTGAAATACTCAATATAAAAAAGGGCAAAAAATATGTGCAGGCAATGCACAGAGGAGAAAACATAAATCATCATTAGAAAGAATTAGAACCAAATTTTGATTCAGTTTCATACCCATTAGTCACAGTCTGCCAGTGCTGTGACTCAGTGTGCACTGCTGGTAGGGATGTAAAGGAATACAGCTTTTCTAAGGGACAAAGCAGCAATATCAGTTAAGCTGAATGTGAGCACACTGTGTGGCCTAGGAACTCCACAGCTAGACGTACACCAGGAGATTCCATATATATACACACATACACATACATATGTAGATGTATATACACAATGTTTAATTCCGTGAAAATATTACTTTCCAATATGAAGGTGGACTTTTCTGGTATATGATACACACACACACACACACACACTCAAGAAGACATGTGAATGTTCATAACAACACTGTTCTTAATAAATAACAAAGATTGTAAACAACCAAGTGTCCATCAACAATACACCAGCTAAACAAATGGTAGTATATTCATACAAAAGAATATGAA
The DNA here is from genome assembly GCA_004027475.1 of Anoura caudifer. Lineage (NCBI taxonomy): Eukaryota > Metazoa > Chordata > Mammalia > Chiroptera > Phyllostomidae > Anoura > Anoura caudifer. The sequence continues at coordinate 31,550 of PVKU01004334.1, read as the reverse complement.
GCAACTGCAATAATCAATGATTACAGTCATAAAAATCCACATGAATTTCACTTCCAGCCAACATGGAGGCATAGGTGGACACACTGTGCCTCCTTGCACAACCAAAATTAAGGACAATAAAGATTTAGAAAGAAGAAAACAACCAGAACTGATAGAAAATTGAACTGTATGCTAGCCTGACAACCATTCATCCAGACTGGTAAGAGGGGCAGAGTTGTGGCAGGAAAAAGTGGAGGTTGCTGACCCAGGGCATGCAGGCAGTAGCTGGAAGACCCCAGGCATGCAGGCAGCAGCAAAAGACCCCAGGCACCGGGTGCAACAGGCAGACCCAGTGAGACTGCACAAGGCAGCTGGCTCACTAGGCAGTCCCACATTCACATGCAGATAATCCAGGCAAAGGGGAAGCGGCAGAAGGGACTGGAATCCGAGAGAGAGCAGAGCAAGCGCCATTGTTCCCTCTTGGACCCTGTCCCCATATACAGCATCACAACCCAGCAACTGGGCTGCCCTGCCCTGGGGGACACCTAAGGCTCCGCCACTCACTATGTAACAGCCTCGACCAGACCAAAAAACAAAACAAAACAAAACAAAACCAAAGTGGCTCAAACCAGAGAACAAATTAAAGCCCCAGAGCCAATTCATCTAAACAACCAAGAGATAGCCAACCTATCAGATGCTCAGTTCAAAGCACTGGTGATCAGGATGCTCACAGAATTGGTTGATTTTGGTCGCAAATTAGATGAACTAATGAAGGCTACAATAAGTGAAATGAAGGAAAACGCACAGGGAACCAATAGTGATGGGAGGAAAACTGGGACTCAAATCAATGGAGTGGACCAGAAGGAAGAAAGAAACGACCAAACAGAAAAGAATGAAGAAACAAGAATTCAAAAAAATGAGGAGAGGCTTAAGAGCCTCCAGGACATCTTTAAACATCCCAACATCTGAATTATAGGGGTACCAGAAGGGGAAGAGGAAGAGCAACAAGTGGAAAACTTATTTGAACAAATAATAGAAGAGAACTTCCCCAATCTGGCAAAGGAAATAGACTTCCAGGAAGTCCAGGAAGCTCACAGAGTCCCAAAGAAGGTGGACCCAAGGAGGAACACACCAAGGCACATCATAATTATGTTAGCCAAGATTAAAATGAAGGAGAGAATTCTAGAAGCAGCAAGGGATAAGGGGATAGTCACCTACAAAGGAGTTCCCATCAGATTGTCAGCTGATTTCTCAAAAGAGACCTTACAGGCACTGAAGAAGTCATGAAAGTCATGAAAGTCAAGGACCTACATCCAAGATTGCTATATACAGAGAAGCTTTCATTTAGAATAGAAGGGAAGATAAAGTGCTTCTCAGATAAGGTCAATTTAAAGGAGTTCATCATCACCAAGCTCTTATTATATGAAATGTTAAAGGGACTTATCTAAGAAATAGAAGATAAAAATATGACAGTAAAAAGACAGCAAACTTGCAGATATTAGCAACCACACCTAAAACAAAAGCAAACTAAGCAAACAACAAGAACTGGAACAGAACCACAGAAATGGAGATCACATGGAAGGTTAGCAACAGGGGAGTTGGAGGAAGAGAGAGGGGGAAAAGTTACATAGAATAAGTAGCATAGACGGCGGGTAGAAAATAGATACGGGGAGGGCAAGAATAGTGTGGGAAATGTAGAAGCTAAAGAACTTATGACACATGGATATGAACTAAAAAGGGGGAATGTGGGTGGGAGGGGGTGTGCAGGGTGGAGGGGAATGATGGGGAAGAAATGGGACAACTGTAATAGCATAATCAATAAAATATGTTTTTAAAAATATTCACATGAATTTGCAATGTGAGTGAAAAAGTGTCAGTAGGATATATGCAGTGTAAGATTATTTATATAAAGGTTAAACATGCAAAACAATGATACATAATTAGTTAAGGTTATACATACATATGTTAGAAACAGATAAAATAAATCAGATTGTTTTAGCAAATGCAAAACAATTATCTTGGCTGAAGGTGAGTAGGTGTAATCTGGGAGAAACGCACAGGTCCCTAACCAGTACTGGTAACAGGTTAGCTGAATTGGTATCCTGCATTTCACTTCTGAAGCTGAGGTGGGTGTCAACTCCTTTCTTTCTAAGACAGTTTTGAATTGTGAAATATAGCTACACAAAATGCACCAAAACTTATGTGCACAATTCAACGTATTCATAAAGTGAATACCCACATAGCTGCCACCCAGGAAAACAACCAGAGCATTGCTGGTGTTTGAGAAGCCCTGCCCACAACTCTCCCCCTCACTCACATGCCCTCCTTCCCTCCAGACACCACTGTGCAGACTCTAAAGTGATCCTACTTAGGACTCTCTTCCCAGTTTCATCGCGCATGTGTGTACCCTTGAATAGTATGGTTGGTATTCGCTGTTTTAAACATTATATAAAAATTTTACTGTATTATTCTATGTTGCATTTCTTTGCTCATGTGCACATGCATGCACATGCTTCATTTTCATTACCAGGAATTATACTGTGTTAACATATAAAAGTCCATTTATGTACGCTACACTTGAGCCTTTGCCAATTATGGAAAATGAATAAAGTAGTTTATTATCTAAATTTTAGTCTGCCTCTTGAAGAAGTTGTCTGGTAAAAAAAAAAAAAAAAAAAAAAAAAAAAAACTGTAAAGAGCAGGGAATGCCCTGCCAATCATATTGCCTGGTCAGAATTTCAGTTAGGCAATTAAAGTGACACCATAAGTGAATTTGTTTTGGGGATCTTTTTAAAATTATTTTGTTAATTTTAATTGTTCTTCAAGTACAGTTTTCTGCCTTTTACTCCCATTCCAGCCCACCCTCCCAGCCCTCCCCACCTCTCTCTCGATTCCACCCCCCCTCTTGTTTTTGTCCATGTGTCCTTTATACTTGTTCTTGCAAACCCTTCCCCTTTTCCCCTGAAATTCCCTCCCCTCTCCCTCTGGTCACTGTCAGCCTGTTTTCTATTCCAGTGTCTTTGGTTATATTTTGCTTATTTGTTTGTTTTGTTGGTTAGGTTGCTGTTAAGGGTGAGACCATATGGTAATTGTCTTATTTCACTTAGCATAATGCTCTCCAGTTCCATCCATGCTGTCCCAAAAAGGATAGGAGCTCCTTTCTTTCTGCTGTGTAGGATTCCATAGTGTAAATGTACCAATGGTTTTTCATCCATTCATTTACTGATGGGCACCTAGGTTGCTTCTAGCACTTGGCTATTGTAAATTGTGCTGCTATGAACATTGGGGTGCATAGGTTCTTTTCGATTGGTATTTCAGGGTTTTTAGGATAAAACCCTAGCAGTAGAATTGCTGGGTCAAAAGGCAGATCCATTTTTATTTTTCTAAAGAATTCCATACAGTTTTCCATAGTGGTTGTACCAGTCTGCAATCCCACCAGCAGAGCACAAGGGTTCCCTTTTCTCCACAGCCTCTCCAAAACTTGTTGTTTCTTGCTTTGTTTATTATGGCCATTCTACCAGTGTGAAGTGGTATGTCATTGTGGTTTTAATTTGCATCTCTCTGATAGCTAGCGATACTAAACATCTTTTCAGGTGTCTCTGGATCCTCTGTGTGTCCTCCCTGGAGAAGTGTCTGTTCAAGTCCTTTGCCCATTTTTTAATTGGGTTGCTTGTCTTCTTAGAATGGAGTCATGTGAGTTCTTTATATATTTTGGAGATTAACCCCTTGTCTGAGGTATCATTGGCAAATATGTTTTCCCATATGGTTGGTTCTCTTTTTATTTTAATACTCTTTTCTTTAGCCATGCAGAAGCTTTTTATTTTGATGAGATCCCATTTGTTTATCCTTTCCTTTATGTCCCTTGCTCTTGGGGACATATCAGTAAAAATGTTGCTGCATGAAATATATGGAATTTTCCTGCCTATGTTCTCCTCTAGGACTTTAATGGTGTCACGGCTTATATTTAAATATTTTGTCCACCTTGAATTTATTTTTGTGTATGGTGCAAGCTGGTTCTTAAGTTTCATTTTTTTTGCACCTAGCAGTCCAATTCTCCCAACACCATTTGTTGAAGAGGCTATTTTTACTCCATTTTATGTTGCTGCCCCATTTGTCAAATATTAATTGACCATAGAGACTTGGGTTTATTTCTGGGCTCTCTGTTCTGTTCCATTGGTGTATGGGTCTGTTTTTATGCCAGTACCAGGCTGTTTTGATTACTATACCCTTGTAATACAATTTGGTAGCAGGTATTGTGATCCCTCCTACTTCGCTCTTCTTTCTCAAAATTGCAGCAGCTATTCGGGGTCATTTATGGTTGAATATAAATTTTTGAAATGCTTGTTCTATATCTGTGAAATATGCCATTGGTACTTTAATAGGTATTGCATTGAATCTGTAAATTGCTTTGGGTAGTATGGATATTTTAATGATGTGAATTCTTCTGATCCATGAACATGGTATATGTTTCCATTTGTTTGTGTCTTCCTTGATTTCTTTCTTCAGTGTTGTGTAGTTTTCTGAGTACAGGTCTTTTACCTCCTTGGTTAGGTTTATTCCTAGGTATTTTATTTTTCTTTTTGCTATATAGAATGGTATTTTTTCCTGATTTCTGCTTCTGCTGTTTCATTGTTGGTATACAGAAATACCTTTGATTTCTGAATATTGACTTCGCATCCTGCTCTTTTGCCAAATTCATTTATTAAGTCAAGCAGTTTTTTGGCAGAGTCTATGGGATTTTCTATGTACACTATCACGTCATCTGCAAACAATGACAGTTTTGTTTCCTCCTTTCCAATTTGGATGCCTTTTATTTCTTTTCTTGTATAATTGCTGTGGCTAAAACTTCCAATACTATGTCGAATAGAAGTGGTGAAAGTAGACAACCCTGACTTGTTCCTGATCTTAGTGGAAAAGATTTTAGTTTTTGCCCATTGAGTATAAGGTTGGCTGTACATCTCTCATATATTGCCTTTATTATGTTGAGGAATGCTCCCTCTATTCTCACTTTGCTGAGTGCTTTCATCATAAATGGGTGCTGTACCTTATCAAATGCTTTTTCTGCATCTATTGATATGATCATGTGATTTTTGTCTTTGCTTTTGTTTACATGATGTATTACATTTACTGATTTGTGAGTATTGAACCATCTTTGCATCCCTGGGATGAATCCCACTTGGTCATGGTGTATGATCTTTTTAATGTATTGTTGGATGGGGTTTGCCAATATTTTGTTGAGGATTTTAGCATCTATGTTCATCAGCAATACTGGCCTGAAGTTTTCTTTCTTTGTTGTGTTTTTAACTGGTTTTGGGATTAGGATGATGCTAGCTTCATAAAAAAAGTTTGGGAGTCTTCAATCATTTTGGATTTTTTGGAATAGCCTGTGAAGGATAGGGCTTAGCTCTTCCTTAAATGCTTTGTAGAATTCTCCTGTGAAACCATCTGGTCCAGGGCTTTTGTGTGTCAGGAGTTTTTAAATTACTGCTCCAATTTCATCTTCCATTATTGGTCGGTTCAGGCTTTCTGCTTCTTGTTCACTGAGTTTTGGAAGATTATATTTGCTAGGAATTTGTCTATTTCACCTGGGTTTTCAAATTTCTTGGCATACAGTGTTTCATGGTAATTTCTTACAATCCTTTGCATTTCTGTGGTGTCAGTTGTAATCTCTCCTCTTTCATTTCTGATTATGTTTATTTGTGTCCTCTCTCTTTTTTCTTGATGAGCCTGATTAAAGTCTTGTCAATTTTGTTTATCTTTTCAAAGAACCAGCTCCTGGATTCATTGATTCTTAGAATTTTGCTTTTAGTCTCTATGTCATTTAATTCTGCTCTGATCTTGATTATTCCCTTCCTTCTACTTGCTCTGGGCTGTCTTCGTTGTTTTCCCTTGAGTTCTTGTAGGTGTAGGGTTATGTTGTTTGTTTGAAATGTTTCTATCTCTTTTAGGTAGGCTTGTATCGCTATGAACTTTCCTCTCAGGACTGCCTTCACTGCGTTCCATAAGTTTTGGGTTATTGTGAATTCATTTTCATTTGTTTCCAGAAACTTTTTGATTTCCTCCCTAATCTCATTCTTGACCCATTCATTGTTTAATAGGGTGCTATTCAATCTCCATGATTTTGAGTGTTTTGGGTTTTTTTCCTTGGGGTTGGTTTCTAGTTTCAGTCCCTTGTGGTTGGAGAAAATGCTCGCTATGATTTCAATTTTCTTGACATTCTTGAGGCTTCTTTTGTGTCCTATCATGTGGTCTACCTTTGAAAATGTTCCATATGCATTTGAAAAGAGTGTGTATTTAGCTTCTTTGGGATGAAGGGCTCTATATATATCAGTTAAGTCCATTTCATCTAGAGTGTTGTTCAATGCCACAGTATCTTTGTTAATATTTTGTTCGGAAGATCTGTCCATTTTTGACAGTGGGGCATTAAATTCCTGTACTATAGTTGTGTTGCTGTCAATATCTTTCTTGAAGTCCTGTAAGATTTTCTTTATGTATTTAGGTGCGCCTATGTTGGGTGCATATATATTTACAATGTTTATGTCTTCTTGGTGGATTCTTCCTTTCAGTATTATGAAGTGACCTTCTGGGTGTCTCTTTATGGCTCTTCTTTTGAAGTCTATTTTGTCTGATATGAGTATTGCTACCCTGGCTTTTTTTTCCTGTCCATTTGCTTGGAAGATTTGTTTCCATCCCTTCACTTTGAGTCTGTGTAGGTCTTTTGTCCTGAGGTGGGTTTCTTGTAGGCAGCAAATGTGTGGGTCATGTTTTCTTATCCATTCAGCTATTCTATGTCTTTTGATTCGAGCATTTAATCCATTTACATTTAGGTTATTATTGATAGTTACTTATTCAGCGTCATTTTTGTACCTGTGTCCCCCCTCTCTCTTTTCTCTTTCTTTTCCTTTTAACATCTCTTGCAGAGCTTTTGGAAGAGACGTATTCTTTTAGACTTCTTTTGTCTGGGCAGACTCTGTATTTGGCCTTCTTTCTTTATTGAGAGCCTTGCTGGGTAAAGTAACCTTGGTTGCAGGCCTCTGGTTCTCATTACTTGGAATATTTCTTGCCATTCTCTTCTGGCTGTGAGCGTTTCCATTGAAAAGTCATCTGCTAACCTTATTGGGACTCCCTTGTATGTTACTTCCTGTTTCTCCCTTGCTGCCTTTAAGATTCTCTCTTTGTCTTCGAATTTTGCCATTTTCATTATGATGTGTCTTGAAGTGGGCCTCTTTGAGTTCCTCTTGATTGGGACTCTGTGTTTCCTGGATTTGTGTGACTTTGTCTCTCATCAAATTAGAGAAGTTTCCATCATTACTTTTTCAAACAGGTTTTCTATCCCTTACTCTTCTTCTCCTTCTTCTTCTGCTATCCCTATTATACTGATGTTATTATGTTTCACATTGTCTTGCATTTCTCTTAATCCCTCTTCATTCTTTCTGAGCCTCTTTTCCTTTTCTTGCCCTTTCTGGGTGTTTTTTTCTATTTTTTCCTCCAGCTCACTGATCCAATCTTCTGCTTCATTGATCCTCCTTTTGATTCCTTCTACAGTGTTCTTCAATTCAGAAATTGTATTCTTCACTTCCTGTTGGTCCTTGTTGATAGTTTCTATTTCCTTTTTCATGTTGATATAGTTTGCAGTGAGTTCATTGTAGTTTTCCTGTAGTTTCTGGTAATTCTCTGTGAGCTCATTGAGCTTCCTGATAACCATTACTTTGAACTCAGTATCTGATAGTTAAGTTGCCTCTATTTCATTAAGCATTTTTTCTGAGGCTTCCTCCTTTCCTTTCATTTGGGGATGGTTTCTTTGTCTTCCCGTTGTTTGTGAGACTCTTCTTGTAAGCCTCAGCTTCTTAAATTGACCTGTTCTCACTCCCTGGGTTTATGGTGTGAATTTCTGTGGTAGAATACCTGTGAGTTTCAGTGGTGCCATCTCCTTGATCTCCCAAGCTCACTGGTCTTGGGCTGTCATTTAATTTGGCTCTGTGTTTGTCTTTTTGTTTTGATTGTTGTTGAGTCTTTCTTTGGTGGGTCCTTCCCACCAGCTGGTTAACTGAGGGTCACTCTGTCCCCCACCTCTTGTATTTTGTTGCACTGGTGAGGGCAGGTTGTGTTGAAGCTGGTTCTTCCATGTGTACAAGGTTTTGAGGATTCTCTCTTGCTCTTGTTCAGTTATTTGTTCTGGGTTGTTTCTCCACTATTTTGTTGTATTTCCATATAGGTCCTGGATTGAGGTTAGGGTGGCTTCCATTCCCTCCTTCACCTTCTTCTGTTGTTCTTTGGTGGTGGTTCCTTTGTTGTTGGGTTTTGTCTTCCATTGGGTATCCTGGTGTTCACAGCTTCCACCTACTCTTTTTTGTGATCAGTTAGAAGGGGAAGGTAAAATGGTTTAAGCCAGCAAGACTGTATTCTATGATATTTACAGTAGCAGCCTGTAGAGAAAAGATAGGATATCCTTTGGCTATGTATAGTGTTAACCATGATATTTCACCCAAATAGCCACTTTTTAGAAAGGATGGAAAGAAGATAAGACTCTTTTTGGGGAGGGAAGGATTGCAAGTTGGATCTAGAAAGCAGTGAGGTTTTGGGAAGTCAGATTCTGACGTAAGGTGAGAGTAAAGGATAGTAAGTAGGTGTACTGTGTAAGAGAATAGAGTTAACCACTACAGTAATAGAGTTCAGGAGACTGTGAAGTGTTCTAAGATCTGGGAGGGGTGTTGTGTAGTATTTACTACAATTGTATGGAACAGCTATTATTTACAATAATAATGGAGCAACAATCATATGACAGAATCTATGTGATCTAGATAACAAGAATAGGGAGTATAGGACTTTGAGTAGTGTGCTAATGGAATACAAGTGAAGTTGAGGACAGTAAATTAGCAATATACTATGAATGAGAGAACAGGGGAAACCTGTCAAACCATACAATTTTACCCACCAAGCAATGAAGACTAAACAGAAAGCAGAGGAATACAAAAATACTATTAAAATAAAAGAGGTAAGAATAATGAAAAAATAATAATACAAATATGGTATAACTTGCAGGTTCTCTGTAATAGCAAAGTGAAATTTGTCTCACTGTCTCAGCTGTTGGGATGCCCCCTCTTTGGGTCCAACTCTGGTCTTTTCACAGTTCTAGGTTTTTTTGTCTCACTTGTGGGAATTTAAAAAAGAAGAAGAAGAAGAAGAAGAAGAAGAAGAAGAAGAAGAAGAAGAAGAAGAAGAAGAAGAAGAAGAAGAAGAAGAAGAAAGGAAGGAAGAAAGAAGAATTAAAATTGGAAAGAAAGGGAGGATGAATAAAACAGGAAAAGAAAGAAAGAGAGAAAGAGAGAAAGAAAGAAAGAAAGAAAGAAAGAAAGAAAGAAAGAAAGAAAGAAAGAAAGAAAGAATCGAAAAATAAAAAAATAATAAAAATAAAAAATAAAATTTAAAAAAAGCCTCTCTCTGGTTTCAAACTGGCCAAACTGGTTTTGTGGGTCTTGCTGGCTGCAGCGTGCTGAGGGGCAATCAGTTTCGCTTTTCTCCCTTCCTGATCTGCACTCAGGGCAGTGTACTCTCTCCAGGTCTTTGGGTGTGGACTCCTGCCCTTCCACAGAGCGCACTCTCCCTGCACTCAGCCAGGCTGCCTCAGGTCCCACAGGTTAAGGTGCGCACCCTTCCCAGAGCTATGGGGGTGTGCCAGGCCTTCTGTGCCACCTCAGGAGCACTGCCCAGCTCGGTGGGGAGGAGGCCAGAGTGGCTGCTGCAGGAGAATTTCCCAGTGTCTCTTTTTTTCACTTTTTCTTTTTTAGAAATTCCTCCTACTCAAGCCTGCTGCTCTCCACAGAGGCCTGGCCTCTTGCACAGCCCAATTCTCCAGCCAGACCAGGGACTACTGGGGTCAGGGCCCATTACAGCACCACTCTCAACTCTCCTCAGCTGCTGTCCACACACTCTGGGTGCTCACAGCCCCTGTGTGTTTGCCACTTAGTCCTTATTCCCCTCTCTGCGACTTGAAGCAACCAGGTCTCTCCCAGTGCTGCTCAAACCTTGTTTGTCTGGAGAGGGAGCCGTTGACCCGGCTCTCTCCCAAGGACCCTGTGGCAGACCCAGTGCGCACTGGGCCTGGGGCTGCAGCCGCAGTGGTCCCAGGGACCTTATTGTCCTCAAGCACTCTCCTTACCATCTGGTTTTTCAATCTCTGATACAGTTTTTGGTCTCCTACCTTCATATATGCTGGGGTATTGCTGTGTGTGTGCTCTGTTCCTCTGTATATCGGCTAGGTTTTCTCCCATGTGTAGGGGGAAGTGGAATCCACTCTCTCCTACTTTGCCGTCTTCCCTCTCTCCCATAAGTGAATTTGTTCCCAAAGCTCATGACTGTGTAAAACCAGTGGTCTGGGTTCTGCTTGAGCAAACATCCAAGTCCCCTGGAAGGCTTGCCGCATGAGGAATTCTGGATCCCATCCCCAGAATTCCTGATTTGGAGGTCTGGGAGGGGTCTGAGCAACTGAATTTCTAAAAGGGATCAAACTTTGAGAACTACTGTAGACAATGCCTGTGCAGAAACTGGTAGACATTATGAATTTGAAACATCAAATCAAAAAAGAACAACATGCACATTTTTGTGTCACAAAGTTACTTTAAAGACTCTACCTACAAGCTGGCTGGGATCAGAACAATGTGCTCATCTATGTGAAAATGAAATTTCAGTAGAGTTGACCCAGATTTAACTGAGACAACTAGTTGGCCTATTGTTCTCAATTTCTCAAGCTACCACAGTGTCTCAAATGGTAACACATGCAAAATATGAGTGTTCATTCTTGAGATATCAGTAATAGTTATTTTCTAAATCACTGTTTTGCAGGAAAAGCCACTAATGGGGAGTCTTACTTTTTAAAGATTTTATTTATTTATTTTTAGAGAGAGGGGAAGGAAAGGAGAAAGAAAGGGAGAGAAACATTGTTGTGAAAGAGAAGTATTGATTGTTTGCCTCTTGCACACGCCCAACAGGGGACCCGGCCTGCAACCCTTGCAGGTGTCCTGACTGGTAATGACCTTTTGCTTTGCAGGATGACAGCCAACCCCTTGAGCCATGCCAGTCAGGGTGGAAGTCTTTTTATATAAATTTGATTTGGGAGATTTTAGCAAAATGCATTTCCAATCATCCATTTTAAATGGACATTTGAATGTGTTTGGCATTATTCCTGATTGAAAATACTACTGCTCAAAGCTAAAATTAAAATTTTACATATCTTGTAAAATTATGAAACTATTTCTGAACACAAAAGTCAGAAGTTTCTCAGCATATGCTAGAGTTTATAACTCTATTCGTGTATGTTATCTCTGTTCTTAGTGAATGTGGTCGATGTATTAGTGGTTCATTTATTTATTTACTTATTCATACATCCATTCATTGAACAAATATTTATTGAGAGCCCATTACATGCCCAGCACTGTGCTAGGTCTTGAGATACATGAAGGGAAAAAACAGTAAGAATTCTTGCCTTCATGGAGTTTATATTCAAGTGTGTGTGTGGAGGGGGAGATGAATGATGAATCATAAACATAACAAATTGATAAATTACCTATTTTATTAAAGGATGGTAGGTGCTATGAAAAATAAAATTAAAAAGGTGATTATAAGGAGTGGTAGTTGTGATATTGGGTGTATAATTTTATTTTTTAATTCTATTTTTCAGTTACAGTTGACATTCAACATTATATTAGTTTCAGGTGAATAGCATAGTGATTAGACATTTATATATCTTGCAAAGTGATCAATGCCATAAATCTGACACCGCACACAGTTGTTACAATATTACTAAATTCCCTATGCTATATTTTACATTCCCATGTCTATTTTGTAACTACCAATCTGTACTTCTTACAGATGTTTAAGTTTAAGTAACATGGTCAGAGAGGGTCTCATTGCAAATGTGACATTTTAGCAAAGTCTTAAAAGGACCTGGCCATATAGATACTTGGGTAACAAATGTTTCAGACAGATGGAACAGCTTGTTAAAAGTGCCTGAAGTGGAAACATGTCTGGTATCTTTGAACAGGTATGTGAAGAACACAAACTCTGTGTGTGTGGAGCTGAGGGAGCAGGGCAGAGAGCAGTAGCAGACACGGGGACCATGCTGGAGAGGGACCTGCTGGCACTGCGAGGACTGTGCCTTTCACTCTGGGGCAAATGGAAGGTTCTGGGCAGAGGACAGACATGGCCCAACTTAGTTGTTTTCATGACAGCTTTATTGAGCTATAATTGATATACCATAAGTGCACATATTTTAACTGTATAATTTGATATGTTTTGACATATCTATACACCATCAAATTAAGATAATGAACAGATCGGTCCTGCTGCTTTGCACTCCTTCTCTCCCACCCCTCCCACATGTAACCACTGTCCTTTCTGTCACTAAAGATAAATTTACATTTTCTAGAATCACACAGTATGCACACCTTTCTGCTCGGCTTACTTCAGCCAATATTTATTTCATGATTCACCCATGTTGTTGCATGTGTCCACAGTTTATGCCTTCTCTCACAGAGTAAGGTTCTCTTGTATGGATATACTGAAATTATCCACTTACCTCTTGGTGGACATTGGAGTTACTTCCAGTTTTTGACTATTACAAATCAGGCTGCTATAAACATCTATGTACAAGTCTTTGTATGAACAGATGCTGCCTGTTTTCTTGGGTAAGTGCCTAGAGTGGGAAGGCTATAGCATAAAAGCATGTTAAGTGTTTGTTTAAATTTTTAAGAATCAGTCAAACTGTTTTTCAAAGTGGCAGCACCATTTCCCAGGCTCACCACCAGGGCCTGAGAGCTCCAGTTGCCCCACTTGTCATGAGCACTTGAGAAGGCTGGCTTCCCAGGTTTTAGACATTCTAGTAAGTGTGTAGTGCTACCTCACTGTGGTTTCAAGGTGAATTTCCTTAATAACCAATGAATCTGAACATCTTTCACGTGTTTATTTGCCATTTAAATATCTTTTTTGGTAAAATATCTATTCAAATCTTCTGCCCATTTAAGAAAACTGAGTTGTTTGGTTTTTTTTATTGAATAAGCAAGAGTACTTTATTCTGAAATGATTGGTAAATATTTTTCCCAACCTGTGTCTTGTCTTTTTGTTCTATTAGCAATGTCATTCAAAGAGGAGAGGTTATTTTTTTAAAATAGATCACTCTTTTTGGTGTATAACTAAGAAATCTGTGCCTAACCAAAAGTTACAAGGATTTTCTTTTATGCTTTCTTCTAGAAGTTTGGTTGTCATGTACCAAAGACTGTAATCCATTCAGGATTGATTTTTTTATGTGGTGCAAGTTATAAATCAAAACATAATTTTTTTACATCTGAATACCCAATAGTTCCAGCACTACTGGATTATGGGACTGTCTTTCCTTCACTGATTGCCTTTGTACCTTTGTCAAAAACTCAATTGTTTACATATGTGGGGATCTATTTCTAGACTCAGTTCTAGTTGTTAATGTTTAAGACATAACACACTGCCTTGATTATGGTAGCTTTATAATAATTATCAAAATCAGGTAGTGTTAATCCTCAGCTTTGCTCAATTTTTTTCCCTGTTTTAGGCCCTTCTCATTTCCATAAAATTTTAGAATTAGCTTATTAATTTTTACAAAGCAAGGTCTGTTTAGACTTTGATTCAGACTGTTTTCAATGTATAGATCAATTTGGGAAGAAGTGAGCTTTTCAGCCTGTGCATAAGGTATATACCTCCATTAAGTTAAATCTTTTAAAATTTTTCTCAGCAAGATTTTGCAGTTTTCAGTGTACAGATCTATCACATCTGTTGTCAGATTCACCCCTAAATATCTAATTTTTTATGTGACGTTAAATAATACTGATTTTAATTTATGATTGTTTATTGCTAGTATATTGCTAGTTTATTGCTAGTACAAAGCAATTGATTTTTGTATCTTGATTTTCTATGCTGCAACTTTGCTAACCTCATTAAACTAACGGCTTCTTTTCAATGCATCAGGTTTTCTGCACAGACAATCATGTCATCCATGAAAAAAGAGACAGTGTTACACAACCAGCGTGGAGGGGGGCTGGGCCCCTGACAGAAACTGAACTCTGGCAGGCCTCCAGGAGGTGGGGAGGAGAAGAAATGAAGCTGCTGCTGGAGGTGACAGCCAGGGCTCCCCTCTCAACCTCCCTTCAATGCCTCCAATCAGCTATATCCAGTGGAAGCCAGCAGGCAGGGGCATCGGTGAAAACAGCCTGTAGAGCCAGGTCTCCTATGATACAGAGAAGAGCAGATAAAGGGCAAAGAAAGCAAAGAAGTCAGGAAACATCACAAATATTAAGATGCCAGGGAAATGAGGAGGCACCAACAGGGGAGACTGAGCAGGAGCCGCTGGAGGGAGAAGAGAAACCAACCGAACTTGGTCTACTGCAGGCAAATGAAAAAAGTTCCAGGAAGGCAGAAATGATCAATGGTGTCAAATGCTGCTGAGAGGGCTTAGTCAACTCTGTCCACATGGCAGAAATCACAGCCTCTGAGAGCTCTGAGATTTTTTTTTTTTTTTCACAACTTCAGCCACTAAAGAAACTTTTACTCAACCCTGTTGGTTTCCAACCCATAGATTCAAGGGGGGATCTCTGATTGGCTCAGATCAAAGAGTTACTTATGCCTGGAACAATAAAGTATTTTGCCCAATCGGGGGCAGAGATTCACTTTATAAAACAGTAAGTTGTGTTGAGGAGAGGAGTGGAGAAAAGGCACTTCACAGGAAAGTAGAAATTGTGTGAAGTAATATGTTTAATACAAACCAATTCTGGGATTGGAATTGGTCAGCAGGTAGCTGGTTCCCAGCCAACAGAAACAAGTTTCTTGAGCCCTGGGGGATTAAGCAGACTCTGGAGATAAAAATGGATATAGATAGGGGTCAAGTTATTGTTCGGGAAACTGACCAAGTGGAGGGTCAGTTTGCCCAGTGTCCCTTCCAATACACTTTCAGTTTCTGATGTGCCTTCCAATACAACAGAGGTAGGCAGGAGGTTCCCTGGAGTCCCCTGCAACCAGAACTGTGGACATCACTTCAGGTCCACCTCCTGACGCAAATGGGAAGTTTTAATTTAGAACCAGTCAACTGACCAGAAAAGCAGAGCTGGAGACATCTACTTTGCTTGTGTGCAATGAGCAGAGGGGACTTGTTCTGAGGCCAGCAGGTGTGGAAGCTGTTTGATGATTTTGCAGGCCCCTCTCTAGTTGTCATGAATGTGACCTGCTTTTGTTCGATGGCTTTGAGGGTAGCTTGGGGACCTCTTCCTAGGGTCTGTTCTTCAATTGTCCCAAGCATTCTATAAGGCATTTAGTAGCCTGTCATAAACCCCTCTTTGCTTTGACTTGCTCAAGTGGATTCTACTCTCTGCAGCTGAACTCTGATGAACACAGGTGCACGTGGGAACTCTCAGAAATCTAGAGCAGAAGACATGGTGTCTGTACCACAACAGTGCAGAGAGGCCTAAGCCTGGGTTACCGACCGCAGAGGCACCTCCCAACCTCAGGTCTAGCTTAGTCCTAGGGTCTGGGGAAAGGATGGGGCTGGACATGCAGCTAGCGGCCCCAAGAATTAGACAAAGAGGGGAGCCATGGCTAGGAATTGATCAAGGCCTCCTATTGGCCGTGTATGAGTAGTGAATTCCCTGCTACCACGCCTGGCAGGAATCCAGCCTCCCCACTTTGCAGAAGAAGAAAGTATATGATATGATGTATTTAGAATTATAGATGTTGAAGACATTTAATTCAACCAAGTAAATTTAAACATAAAATTGGCTTTATTGAGCATTCATGAATAGGGCAGTATCCCATCAGGTAAACAAAAAAATGCTGAGGAGCTGTGCAAAGTGGAAGGCTTTCGTAGGCAGAAACAGCATGACAAGAAATGCAAAAGAGTAATTGTATCAGCAAAGTCACCTTCTCTTAGGGGGAGGCAGCGGGGGTCTTCTCAGGCAGATCACCTCACTAGTGCCAACCAGGAAATTCCAGACTGATTGGTTTAAAATTCCACTCTGAAATTAGGTCAGGTACAAGTCTGGATGGGGCTTACCACGAGTGACTCCATTTCGGGTCTGCTGTTTCTTTGTGCCATGGAACCCATATCTTAACCACTGTGACGAGCTCCTAGTACACACAGCACTGAGTCAATTGTGCTCAGAATGACATTGCATAGGAACTCAGGAAGCAGTCCTAGAGTGGAAAATATTTTACTCATAATCAGAGATTCCCACCCCTCACTCCCCATCAAGCACATGTGCACTGAGCCACCACTGGATGTGAGGATTACAGCGAGGCCGCCAAGAAGCAGCAGTTACTACCATTGTAACTCAGGCGAGAGCATCAGCCAAGGAGTCTTAGAAAAGGCTTGTAGTCATTTTCCCATGTGTCAAACTAATGTAAAAGCATTCTCCTAAGGAACAAATTTATACTGACTGATGAACTGCTTCACCAATTTAGGCATTAAGTTGTATAATTATAACAGAGTAGTGGTGTGCATTACATCAAACATTTGTTTTATATCTGGAAACCCTGGAAATGGAAATTAATAGATTCGTGCAGGAATGCACTTACTTGTGGCAGACCGACAATTGTGAGTAGACCAGCAATTACTCATTTTGCTTTGAATTCATTTCTGTGATGGAAACACAAAAGGTGATTTTAAGAAGGAAAATCATTGAAAGGAAATCTGGCAAGTTTTCATGGGAACTGAATTGCTCTTTTGTTTCCTGACCTGCAATATGAGACTGTTAGCTGAAACTGGGTCTCTGCTGTGTTAGCACGGCGATGGCCCTGCTCAGAGGCAGGGAAGGCTCCGTGTCCTGTGGTTGCCCTGCCTCTGGAATGGACACGGAGGAGCTGCAGGGTGTCTGGAGAGTGGAAGGCAGGTGCTCAGAAGGGCAGGAGCACTGCCAGGGTCAGGACAGTGAAGGAGATTACAAAGGCAAGGAGGACAGCTCTGAGGGTGGCCAGCCTACATGGTCCAGCGCAAATAAGGATCCAACTTTAATTTAGTTGTCATGAAGATTAAAAAAGAAATAATGAACTCAACCAAATGAGGCCAGGGTCTTTTAAAAACAAGAACAGCACATCAACTAATTTCATGTGTATGTGTAGACCCAGTAGGAGCCTACCTTTCTCACCCACACTCAGCCCCACACCTGGCACAGCACAGCTGTGTCCTTTTTAATACGTGATTATTAAGTGATGATGAAACCAAGAAGACTGAACTAAGTAAGAAAATGCCTGGGATGGGAAGGCCAACCTATATGTGACATTTGTGTGGTTTATTTTATTTTTATTTTGTTTAAGTGGGCCAGTTGTGGACAGCTGACGACAGAAGATGAAAGTTCAGCTGTAGCCTGAATTGAGCATTTGGGAGGGTCTCAGAATTAGAGGTGGTGAGGAAGGGGAGAGTGCTGGGGTGGAACAGAGCAGCAGCCAATGTTTGCAGGATGGGTTGACATAAATGAGCCTCCTGGCCTCGTTGCAGTCATGCCTCAGCCTGCGGGCGGCTCACGGCAACAGGCCACCCTCCCTCGCTCGCGCGCGCGCACACACACACACACTAGGTGGGTTAGAGCCTGTACAAGAAAGAATAGAAATGATTATTGGGTAAGGACCTTAATCCAACACTTTGCAAATCTTAAAGCTGTCTGTTGGAAATTGATTTTATTTTCCTATACGAGTTAAGTGAATTAGGCATTGATATAAAACTCTCTCTCTCTGACTCCCAGTACACAAATTATATATATTTTTTGAGATCTCCTACAGTCATATACATCAGAGGACAATTTAGTTCTGAGATGTGGAGGAAAGAATGTCAAACCAGGCACAGAAAAATGGTTTCACCTGGTTGAACATTAGCAAATTCCTTTTGTTATTAAATTAAGTGCCATTTTTCCAAGTGCCAGTGAACAACATACTCTGGAAACTAGTAGAAGCAGCTCCAGTTTTCTCTCAGCTCCAGCAGTGTGTGCATTGCATTGTAACTTTGGCCATTTCTTCTAGGGAAAGAGAGGACCTGGGAGTTGTAATGTGGGGGTGGAGGAGGGAGAGGACCTTTAGCAGAAGTGCAGAAATCATGGAGTTCTTCACAGCCTTTCTTGGTATATGTTCAATGAATGCTCAAAAAAAAAAAAAAAAAAAGGCATGAAGGATCTGTCCTCAATCAGATCTCTTTGGTCTCCTTCTTTCAGACAGAAAATTGTGGGACTTCTCAGCCTCCACAATTGTGTGAGCCAATTCCTGTACTACGTCTCATTCTGTACGCCTGTATCTATCCTGCTGGTTCTGTTTCTCAGAGAACCCTGCCTGATGCCTCTTCTATAACAGGAAATCCTGAGGGTAAGCACTCTTACTCATCACAGAATCCTCTAGATTTCCACATTCAACAATATGTGGGTCACCAAATAAATACCTTTGCTTTTTCCTTACTCTTCAGCGAGTGTCTTGTGCTCTCTGTCTCCTCAATTACCGCATCTCACTCCCTGCCACATTCAGCACTCTCTTCTGACCGGAGCTGTATTTTGTCTGTCTCAGCTGCTAGCCATTCCTTTCATCTCCATAACCTTTGAGTTCCTGGGATTGGTGTCTCTGGAGCAGGTACTCCCTGTCAGTTGAAGCAAACATAATGGGATTTTTTTTCAGTGTGATGAAGGAAACAAAACATAGCTCAAAATTGGACAGACCAGGATTGACGTCCTCTTGGTGTTATATTTGAATGTAACAAGCTCCTCTCATTTACTCCTTATATATTTATTCAGTAGCTTTCCTGTCCCAAGCCCCGACTCAGGGCTGAGGAGAGAGGCCCAACATTGGTGTCCTTACTGAGGCCTAATGAGGGGAAGCTACATTCTCCTGGGATCCACTCTTCCTTACACACCCTCCATGGAAATGCCTGGAACTCCCCACAGTCACTGTCACCTGCTCAAGTGAGAGCTGTCAAAGGCAGGAATTGGGCAAGAGGCCATTTGTGGGCTCAGCTCAGAGAAGGTCCATGAGTAAGCTCAAAACCTACCCCAAGGAGTGCAGTGCTGCCTCCTTCCCAGCCTTCTTCTGTCTCTGTATTTCTGCCTTGTTTCCTCTGTGTGGAGTACTAGCCCTCAGAGCACCACTCATGTCTGCTTCCTGGGCTTGGGGCAGAGTGTGCTTTTAGGCAGAGAGCAGAAGCTCATTACTGTGGTATGGGGGTCACCCAGCCACACTCCCCATTTCCCGCCCACAGTTTTCTGCCTTTTTTAACCAAGATTATCCCCCAACACACACACACACACACACACACACACACACACACACACACACACACACACATTCCTATTAGACCCAGTTATTGATCATTTATATTTTGGTTTTCCTTTGGAAACATGAGGGAGAATGCTTGCCCCAGCCTTCTAGAATTGTTTGAAGAGAAACATGTTAACAACAGGAGGAAGACATTCCTGGCAGTGTGGAGCCGGAATTAGGGGTGACCTGCAAAAGGATGGCACCTGGACCCCAGACCTTAAGTAACTCCTCCTGCTTTGTGAGTCTAGAATAAAGTGTAATGGGATAGACTTGGAGGTTTTACCTTGGTGAGGCAAGATGTCCAAGCAGCCAAAAGACACCCAACCAGGAACCATAGTTCTGAGCTCTCAGGTAAGCCTAACGTCAACTTGCGTGATCTCAGTTCCCCATTGAGGAGCAGTGTCTGCCCAAAGCAGTGCAGGGGCCTTTAAAGCACAAAAAACGTTCACAGCTCACACAGTGGCTCCCCACCCAACCTTCAATAGTCTGGGTCCAACTCTGCCCCTGGGAACCCTCAGACTTGGCTGGCCTCCTCTGTCTCACTCCTACCTTAGATCATTTCACTACTTTTCTTTTACTTTTGTTGTTTTTTTAGCAAAACTTCCAAAAAGACTATAGGGAAAAGGAGAGACAGAACACCTAGTAGCTGTGACCTCTACTGCTAACAGGCTTAAAAAGTTTGTTGAGTGTAAAATCTAAAATTAATGCCTGAAAAAAGGCATTAGTGGAAGTGATCATAAATGAATCAAATCGTGGCTGGAACTCCAGGAAGGGGGTGCTCCGGGCTTGTGTGGGCACAAATAACTACTTTGGGTGGCCTGTGGGAGGGAACCGTGGATGAGGTTGGTGTAAGAGGCAAGCAGGGAGAAGGTGGGAGCTGAGACACCTTGCCCTCAACTGTTTTGTCTTCTCATCAAATCTCAGACTTTCTATATGAAAGACAGTTGTTTCTGTGGGGAGACAGTTTTTTTAATAACACAATATTTAGCATTTCATGATTTTCTTTCTGCTGAAAGCATAGGGTTTGGGAATGCTGGCCTCCCTTTAGCAAGCATTGACATTGTGCTGCACCAGGTCGAGGCCTGAATCCCCAGGATGAGCTTAAGACAAAACTTTGGCTGTGCAGTTTTCCAGGGGCCCATTCTTGATCTCACCTCAAGGAAATACAGTGGTTCTTGTCTCTGGGCAGAGACTTGGGCTAAGAGGAGATCAGAGACCAAGACATAGCTGTCTGCTAAACCGCAGGCAAGAAGAAAACCCTGTGATTTTTCCCAAGGCAAATGGCTGGACCGATGCATCCATTGGGTAGACTTTGTCCCAAAGAGTCACTCCCTTCTGTCCCATTAGTTTACATTCTTGAAGAGCATGTGGCCAAAGAATGGGGTTCTTGGATTTTGCCCTTCTAAAATAGAAAAAAGAAAAAGGCCCACATGGCCTCACTGGCCAGCATCTGTTCCACTGCCCTCCTTCCTGCTGCCCTTTGGGCCGACACTGCCTGCTGGGGGCAGCCTGCGTTCTCACAGACCAAGGCATGGCTGATGTCACCGAAGGGAATGTGTGCATTAAAACGCTTCTGATTGCTGAAGCTTCTGGGAATGTCACTTAAAAGCAATGTCAAGGTCATGAACACTTAAAAAAAAAAACTACAGAAACAAGGCTTTGGATTTTGCAGGACTAATAACGCAAATACCCAGAGCAGTCAGTAGAAGACAACTACAGATGACTAGATTCACTGCAGCCAGAATCAAGAGGGCAAGGTTTAAAAAGCTGTAAAAGAACAAGAAAGTATGTGTCCACACACTGATTTGTTCAAAGGGAAATTAGGAAGCCTGAGGCGTTAGCTTTGACTAGCTTCAGCCTGAGGGGCTCCAATGCACCCATCCTATAGCTGCCAGAGGCACCCTGTCTTCACGTGGAAGATGGAGGTGGCACAGACAAGAGCAGAAAGGATAGACAGGGTTACTTGGTGGCAACAAAGCCATTACCTATTCTTTGGATCTGGAGACATGCTAAGGAGATTAGAAAAGATGCCTGAGGAAGAGAAGTAACATGAGAGTGACAGAACCTCATTCCTAGAACATCTGTTGAATGACTGCCACAGGCCAGGCAAAATGCCAGGGACTCAGGAACAATGCTGGGAGCCCCCAGACCCTCCCTGTGAAGCTTACACTCCAGGATGGGAGGTGCTGGGAACTCAGATCTGCCTGTCCAATCTGGGAATTCTAAACCAAGCAGTTCTTGAACCTCGAGTAAGGCAGCTTGGCAACCCACACTCAGCAGTACTTTATGAAGCTGGTAGAACAATTCAAGTCCTCTCTGTCCCCTGAGGTGGAAGAGACAGTCATAAAGGTGCTGCGCTGTAGGAAGAACGGTGGCTGTGGTTGGTAACCCTCAGTTTCAGCCCAGATGCTGAGACTGGCAAGAGGCAAAAGAACAAGGGGCAGCATCTGTGCCTGTAGGTCCCACCATCTATAACATGGAATGGCCAGATGGAGGATCTCAGGGATCCCTCAATTTAACAATTGCAGATAAATTCAGGAATGATTGATCCATAGGGAAAAATTAGGGACCCCAGGATAATTTTCAAAAATGTTCAGCTTATCATACAAAGTCATCAATACTTCACATAGACCTTTTCGTCTGCTCTTGCTTCTCTCCTCCCTGGGCCCACTGCTGGAAGCTGACCTCTTTCATTATGAAAACCAGAGGTGTTGGGGTGGGAGGTAGTATGAGAAACTCAAAGAACCTTAGTGGGTGCTAATTGGGCATTTTGGAAGTTTCACAGCTAAAACAGACTTTAGGGGGCTGCCTGGCCCATCACTAGCCTTCCTAGGACAGGCATGAAGGAGACGTCCCGAGGCACAGGGCTCCTTAGCAGAGAGACACAGGAGTTAGGGTCTGCTGCTCCTGACGCCAGGCCTGGGCTTTGCTGAGCTGGCAAAAATGCCGCTGCAGGAAGGGAAGTGCATCGTCATCTTGTGACCAAACTGTCAACCACAGAGCTGCGCTCTGAACAGGTGCTTTCCCAGAGAGGCAGGTTTTCTCAAGTGACTTCAGAGAAATGAAATCAGCTGTGAGGGAAAAAAAATTCCACCAAATTCCATCTGAGAGAATAACTTCTTTTTAAGACTACAAGAAAGCACAGAATATCTCGAAAACAATATTTTATTAAAATAAAGCTGGATTAGAAATGTAAAATACTGGAAAGCTGCTCAGAAACAATAGGGCAGTTAGAAAGTTGCTTAAGCAGTTACTGATGCACATGTGATATTTTAGATGCCCCTGACTTCCTTAGCAAGTGGAATACACTTACAGTGAATCTAGCCTGAGTCAAAGTTTACTCCTGAGATCAACATCTTGCATCTCTTTGACCTAAAAGCAGAAACTTTAAGAGTGTTCAGGAAATGACAGCTAAATGGGTAAAGTATAACTCTTAGTAACACATCTGTTCCTCTCAACCCAAGAGTTCCTTGTATTTGAAAAAAACAAAAATTTCTCCCTTCCCCACTGATATAAAGCTACGTTCCTCAAGATATAATTCTCATTTGTCAAAATTTTCAAAATGCCATCTACAGCTACTCTAACCGATGTCAAGGACCCTTGCTGATAAGTTGACAGTTGATTTCTGGTCTTCTGAAATAGCCCATATCACCCACCACCAGCTTAGATGCCTTACTCCACCTGCTGCAGGCCCCAGAGGCCACCAGAAAGTCAAGGTAGAGAAACTTTACCCATTATCCTCGTGTGTCTCAAATCAGTGATTGACAGGGACAACAGCAAATCCCTGTGACAACAGGCAGATGCCTGGATTTTTGTTTTTCTCATAGACTGGAAGATAGAATATTCAGAATAGAGGCACCCACCTGGAGGGTACCTTTCATAGAAGTTCAGCTACCAGACAACTGAACAAGGATGGTGGGTGATGGTCACTTCCAGATGCAGTCACACACCTGCCCCTTGAAGTAAATCTTCGGTTCAGACATTGTACCCAACATACACACAAACTCACATATACACATGGACACAGACACACACTCACCTCCACCCAACACACACACACACACACACACACCCCTTTCTATTGTACTTACAACTCCCGCCTCATCTTTCCATTATCTCATGCTCTCCTTTCCCTTTTAGGTCACTTAGCCTTGTGAATAAGACCTGCCTAGAAGTCTGCAAGCTCAGGTAACCCAACTAATGAGAAGTTTAGCTAAGAAGTACTTTCCCAGTTTAATGATTCTCAGACCCTGGGAGCAAGTGTCCTCTTTCCCAATATTGCTATCATTACCCAGTGACCAGAGAGAAGCTCAACATCATCTTACACTTCTCCTTATTCCATGGCCAGGCACCAAGTTCTGTTGCTTCTTGTTTTGCAAGCTTTCTCACAGTCTTTTTGTTTGTACTTTGCTGTCATCCTAATCTAAGTCCAGTTTCCTACTTAAATAGAATCTTATCTGATCTCCTCACCTTTAGCTTCTGTTCATAGAAATCTGTCCTGCACTGTGCTGCCAGATGAGTTTTCTTGTAGGTTATTACATCTGCTGTTACTTCTCACTCAACTATTGGTGGCTCCCAATTAGCTGCAACATAAGAGTAACTTAGCGGGTTACTGTGGCATTAATGTCTCCATTGAGGCAGTGTGGTAAAGTGAAATAAGCTGAGTTCGGGGGTTTTTTTTCTGCCACTCACTGATGGATAAGTTTTAAAAATTATTTAACTCTCTGAGCCTCAGGTTCCTCACCTATAAAATAAAAACAACTACTATTATTAAGTGCCTTCTGTGTGCCTCTTGTGAAGAATTGACCCAACCAATTTAACCATTCGCAAGGTCAGTGTGTGTTTTTATTGTTGATGGTGTTTTTAGGAGACATAGCATCCTCTGTTGAGTAGAGGTGAGGGAGCGTTATGAGCATTCCTTACCCGTCCTTTCCCTGGGTGGAAGGTGGCAATGACAGCGTGCAGAAGGCTGGCTTCTGAGATGTCTTGATTAGTACGAAGGCCCAGAGGAGTCACATGAGCTCTTCATGTAAGTTCAGTGGAATCCAGGTTTCCTGTCCTTTGGGCCCTCTCACTTGCCTTTCATAAGTCCCCTGTATGAAAGAGTTCCTGAAGTCAGATGTGGTGATATTTCAAAGGCAAGACCATCTCACCTGCAAATTAGATCAGATAACAGAATCCTCTATCCAATGGCAGAAGCCAGAACAACAGGAGTCCAGGGCACCATTCCAGAGGACTAGGCTGCTGGGGACACTATGTTCTTATGTTGTTTCTAGCCACCACCAATTTCACCAGGGAATTTTTTTCTATTTTAACATCTCTTCAGCTAATTTTTAAAAAGCTCTAATGTACACACGTTGGAAAGTGAGCATGGAAGCATTACCTGGTTATAACTGCTAGAGCATGGACTCTTGATTAGGGTCTTTCAAGAATGCTATTTAAACACTCATCAGGAGTGGATTAAACTATGATCATGGAATATTCCAAAGTATTTAAGCAACATGGGAGCACTTTCATATTCCACTTCTAACCCCCAGTACAAGGCTGTAAGTTTGGCATCATACCTCCATGTCACAGGCTCTTGAGTTGAAGCAACTAATCCAGGATAACAGAGCCCACAGTGGGTGGGGCTGAGGTGCACACACGATCTGCCCAACTCAAAGATTCCTGTGCTTTCTGTCACATCTCACAGACTCTCCAGTACCTGAAGATGCTGGTACAGAAAGACTGAACTCAGGAGTTACCAATGACCTCTGGAGACATGTAGCCTGTCAGATGCTACCTTCAAGCATGTCCTGAATCCAACCACTTCTCCCATTGTCTCATCCCATAGTTGTCTCTCTCCTGGACTCACACAAGACCCTCCTACCTAATCTTTCCCCCACCCCCCTTACAATGTATTTTCTCTCAGGAAGTTAGAGGGATCTTTTAGAAATATAAATTAAATAAGGTATCTCCCCAGCTCAAAATCCTCCCTTGGCTTGTCACACTTAAAATCCAAAATTCACTCTGGGCTTGAAAGCCAAAACCCATGCCAGGACCCTGTCCCTGAACACTTCCTCTGACCTCATGGCTATGACTCCTGCATCCTTCATTGCGCTCCCATGTAGTGTCCAACCTGCAGTTCCTGAACCTGTTCACTCCACTCCCACATCTGGCCATGTGCATGCTTTTCTTCATTCTCCCACCACATGTGGCCACCATAGTGTTCCATTTTTAAAGATCCACCCTTAAGAGAAGCCTCATCTGACAACCTATGTGAAACAGTCTCCATCCCCCCTTTACTT
This sequence comes from Anoura caudifer, assembly GCA_004027475.1. Classification (NCBI taxonomy): domain Eukaryota; kingdom Metazoa; phylum Chordata; class Mammalia; order Chiroptera; family Phyllostomidae; genus Anoura; species Anoura caudifer. The sequence goes on along the minus strand of PVKU01004334.1, from coordinate 5,985 downwards.
TTTATCAAGCCTGAAACAATATGTTGTATTCTATATTCATCTATTTAGTCACTTACTGAGGAGGGAAATACTATGAGGGTAGGGAGTTGTCTTAATTTCTTTTTAAAAAAATTATTTATTTTTACAGAGACTGAAAGGGAGGGACAAAGTGAAGGAGAAAAACATCAATGTGTGAGACAAACATCAATTAGTTGCCTCTTGCTCAACTCCAACTAGGGGCCTGGCCCACGACTCAGGCATGTGCCCTGACCAGGAATCAAACTGATGACATTTTGATTCACAGGCCAACCAATCCACTGAGCGATATCTGCCAGGATGGGAGTTGTCTTATTTCTTTGTTGCTCTGCCTGGAACAAGTGTCTGGCAGGTGGTACATTTCAGCAAAACTTCTTCAAACAAATACATAAAAGAATGTGCTAAATCCTTGAAGCTATTACATATCACAAACTTCAATGTACAAATTTCAAATGACTCCAGGCCTTGTCCTATACATTTCTAACATTTACTGGTGGAGGTTTCTAGTACCCACCCATATCTGGTTCTCTTCCATGGCAAGCATCTAGGAGGATTAAAAGGTTAGGAAGTACCCACTGGTTTTTGACTTTTGATCAATGAGCTGCAAACAGAAGTGACTTAAGGTGCTCTTCGCCAAAGAATTTGATTCTGGTTCATGCACCTCCAGAACTCTTTCTGCCATGGAGATCGAGCTCCTAGATGCATTACTGAGACCGTGGGGCCTCCACCCCTGAAGTCCCTGAGTGACTGTGTGGATGAGAGCTCCCCACCAGCCCACCTCAGATATGCACTTTGAGTAAAAAGCAAACTTTTCTTGTGTTAGCCCTTGAGGTTTAGGGGCTCAATTTTTACCAGATCATCACCTAATCCAACCTAATACCCATTCCATACTGATAAGACAGATGAAGAGAGCAAGAAACAATAAAGTTCACAATTTTCACTTGGGACCACATGCTATAGCAAAGACAACAATAAACTCTGGATTTTATAGTAAAGGAATGTGTCCAGAATTGCCTTTCTACTGAGAAAATCCAACTTGGGGGCATGGATCAGGGAATCAAATAAAGTCATCAAGTGAAATCACACAGCAGACTTGATAAGGAAGTGTGAAACCTGGACATCTGAGTCCAGGTCAAGAACAATGAATAATAAACCAGCTACCCTTCTATCATTTTCCCATTGCACTGGCTTCTTTGTTTTTTTAAATTATAGTTTATTGTTTATGCTATTATAATGTCCCAGTTTTTCCCCTTTTACCCCACTTTATCCAGCCCCCTCCACTCCCTCAGGCAATCGTCACACCATTGTCTATGTCCATGGATCATGCATATAAGTTCTTTGGCTACTCCATTCTCTATGCTCTACTTTACATCCCCATAACTGTTCTGTAACTACCAATTTGTACCTCTTAATCCCTTCATCTTTTTCACCCATCCCCTCAACTCCCCCATCTGGCAACGTATCAGAACATTCTCTGTATGGTTCTATTTCTGTTCTACTTTTCTGTTTATTTTGTTTTTTAGATTCAATTGTTCATAGATATGTATTTATCACATTTTATTATTCATATTTTTTTCTTCTTCTTCTTAAATAAGACCCTTTAACATTTTGTATAACACTGGTTTTGTCATGATGATCTCCTTTAGCTCTTCTTGTCTGGGAAGCTCTTTATCTGTCCTTTGATTCTAAAAGATAGTTTTGTTGGGCAGAGTACTCTTGGTTGTAGGCCTTCATTTTTCATCACTTTGAATATTTCTTGCCAATCCCTGCAAGCCAGCAAAGTTTCTTTTCGGAAATCAGCTGACAGCCTAATGGGAGCTCCCTGGTAGATAACTAACTGCTTTTCTCTTGCAGTTTTTAAGATTCTCTCTTTGTCTTTAACCTTTGGCATTTTAATGATGATGTGTCTTGGTGTGGTCCTCTTTGGGTTCATCTTGTTTGGGACTCTCTGTGTTTCTTGGATTTGTATGTCTATTTCCTTCACCAAGTTAGAGAAGTTTTCTGTCATTATTTTTTCAAATAGGTTTCCAATTTCTTGCTCTCTCTCTTCTTCCATCACCCCCATGATGTAATGTTGGTGTACTTGAAGTTGTCCCACAGGCTCCCTACACTATCCACATTGTTTTTGGATTCTTTTTTCTTCTTGCTATTCTGATTGAGTTTCTTGTTTGCTTGTTTATTTTTTCTTCTTCCTTATATTTCACATTGCTGATTTGATTCTTGGCTTCATCCACTCTACTATAGATTCCCTATAAACTGTTCTTTATTTTAATTAGTGCATCCTTTGTTTCTGACTGGATTTTTTGTGCTGTTGAGGTCCTCACTAAGTTCCTTGAGCAACCTTATAACCAGTGTTTTGAACTCTGTATCTAGTAGATTGCTTGTCTCTATTTTGTTTAGTTCTCTTTCTGGGTTTTGTTCTAGTCTTTCATTTGTGCTCTCTTTCTTTGTCTCCTCATTTTAGCAGCCTCCTTGTGTTTGTTTCTGTGTATTAAGTAGAGCCTCTATGTCTCCCAGGCTTAGTAGAGTGGCCTAATGTAGTAGGTGTCTTGTAGAGTCCAGTGGCACAGCCTGTCTTCTTACCCAAGCTGGGTAATCAAGGTATGACTGTGTGGACTGTGTACACCCTCCTGTTGTAGTTGAGCCTTGATTGGTATGGCACGTCCAAGGTCAGCCATCACCTGTGTTCTATCTGGGATCATGCAGCACAAGCTACAAAGGTATCTGAAGATGGCTGCTACTTGTGCTGGGTTTGGAGGTACCCAGGTGAAGCCAAGCTGTGAACCAAGGCCAGCTGTTGCTAGTGCCATGCTGGGGCAACTTATTGAAAGGTATGGGTCTCACTGAAGCCAGATGCTGTTTACTTGAAAGAATTCAGGAAAATCTGAAGTATGGGCCAAGACAAGCCATTTGTATGAAAAAGCCACTGGGAAGAGTTTGGGAGGAGCTGAAAGTTGGGTGGGGGAGGGTCTCAGACAATCACTATGGTGGGGCAAACAGTGTGAGCCAGGCTGATGGAGATTCAGAAATGACACCCACCTGCCAATTCTGTGGCTCTGTGGGGGAGAGGGCTCAGAAAAGGAACAATGGCTTCTGCCAGCATTGCTGTCTTGGAGAAAGCTAACCCCCACCTAGGCTCTTATCCTGATGCTGAACAATTCACTTCCTCCCCATACATTTCTGCTGCCTTTCAATCTGTTTCCCTCACACTGGAGTTCATGAGGAATGTGTCCAAATAAGTCTGTGTGTGGGCCTTTTAAGAGGACCTGCCTGGGACTCCAGAAGTTTCTTTCTTCTATAGCCTCAATCCCTGCTGGTTTTTACAGCCAGAAGTTATGGGGACTTATCTTCCTGGCACTGGAATCCTGGGCTGGGGATCTTAGTGTGGGGCTGGGAGCCCTTTCTCCTGAGATATCCCTCCCAATTTTTGCCACACATTATCTAGCATGTTCTGTATCTTTGCCCCTCCTACCAGTCTTGATGTGTTTTCTTCTTTAATTATGTAGTTTGTTTCTTCTTTAATTCTGTAGTTGTAGGACTTCTGTTCAGCTCAGTTTCTGATGCTTCTGAATAATGGTTGTTCTATAATTTAGTTTTAATTTTGATTTGATTATATAAGAAGGCAAGCCATGTTTACCTATGCTACCATCTTGACTAGAAGTCCTCCATTCTGTGTTTTAATACAGCTAGGGTCCAATGCAACCAATATGAGATGTCTACTTTAGCAACAACACTTGCACCAGGTGGAATAAAACATATCAGATAGCGTTGGCTGCGGCAATATTTATGAAAGCAACTGGACTGTGAGAAAGCCCTTTGTGTGACATAGAGTGACTAACCACTGGAAAAGAGCATCATTGATCATAAAGGCCTCCTGCAGTTTAGCTAGCCTCTGTTGTTTTTGTTCCTCCCCAACTCCAGCCATAAACTTGGGAGAATTTGATGGAATCAGGGATTATGACCCTAGATAGAAGAGGAGCATTGTCCACCATGAAATAATAGATGCAGACAACAATCTCCAATAGACACTGAAACACTTAGTTGAAGAATTAATGACCACCTTCATATTAGGTGGAGCAGGCTGATCCACACTAACATCACCAGAAGTGTGGCAACTTCTTCATGGGATGCAACTGGTGAACACAGCACTTGAATAATTATTGTCAGAGGAATTGAATCTGAATCTAATCAAGTCTAAAGCTCTACTGGCAAGTTTCTGGAAACACAAAAGAAAGTGGTATAATATGAAAAGAAACCAGGAGGATGCAATCAGCAGGACCCTGAAGACAGGAAATTTTGCATAATTAAGATGAGTCATGCAAATGCTTCTTTACTAAACAAAAAACACCTATGGCAAAGTGACTTGCTCTTCCTCCACTTCCATTTCTCAACTTGGGAGAGACTGGTGAGATAGCCAAGTCTCTCCTTCATTAGGGACGCCAATCCCCACACAGGGTATTTTCTCCTTGGTTGTGTCACCATGCCTCATTCATTCTAAGGCACTGAGTGAGCACCCTCCAGTGCCAGACTCATGTAGGGAGCCTGAGATGTTACTGTGCAAGAGGTGACAAGAAGATACCTGCCCTTGAAGAGTTGATAGTCTAGCTTGTTAAGGAAGGCAGAAAATCTGGAGTTGATTCAAAGGAGAAAGACAATTGCGATTAAAGGAAAGAGTACCAGTCTTCGGGAAACATTAGGTACAAACAAAAACACTGTGAGTCTAGGTAACTGTTTTGTATTTTAAGACTTTTTGTGAGCAGATTTTTAAACATTTATCAGTCTTCAATAATGCATTTTTTTTGTAGAATGAGAAGTTTTCCACTACATTGGATTAACAACATAAACACATTAAATGTTTTATATTTTTCTCTTACCATTTCTAGGCCAATCCACAGATAAGTTCCTGTGCCTATTTTTTCTCATGTTGCTAACCTTGAGCATCATTTTGACATAAACTCTGCTTCCCTGAGCCCGTCTTCACTAAGTCATCTTCTCAGTAAATAAGATCACTTAAGTGTTTACGAAAGAGAACAAACTCTGAGCCTTCTGGGGAAGGCTTTCTTGAAGGGAAGCATACCCAAGTCTGAGTCATTCAGAAACAGATCAGCTACACAGGGAAATCCCTGATTTCTTCTCTCTCCTCTGTTTCTGACACTTCCTGTTATTACCAGTAATGGACAGTAGCCCTCCCATAGCAGAACTGCCTTTTATAGACCACAGTGTGTTCAGAAATGTCCATGAGACTTGGCCATCTGAAAGGAACACAGCCTCACCAAGCCTTTGATCCAGCATATCAGTGTTTGGTGGAAACTGCCTTGCCATAGTTAGATGAGCAGCATGCCTGGTTTCCAGGCCCAGCAGCTGGAGGAGACCTTTCTGTTTGCTTTTGAGCAAATCACTTGTGCTCACCTTCAGCTGCTCGGTGAGGAATGGAATCAAAATAGCATCTAACACTAATTATCCTTGCATGGAGGAATCACATGCTCAGGTAGAACATATTCCTTTTCTCTCTCATAAGAAAGAGCAAGGTTTACTTCAGCGATAATCAGAAAACTGATTTTTCTATTTAATGAATGTTCTGAGGATTAGATCCTATGGAAAGAACCTGAGGCAAAGTGACAATTTATACCTGAGTAGGGAAGTTAGGAACGCCATCCCTCTGAGCTGTTGCTGGGAGTCCTATCATGCTAATACCTCAGAGGAGCACACCTGAAGGAACAGGTATTTAAGTTCTTACTCATATCTAGCACTGAGTTCTAGCAGAGTCCTTGTTGAGTCTTCACTCCATGTGTTCTCTGAGTATATCTGAGCATTGAAATGCTAGCTGGTCAGCATGCCATTGCCTCTGTTGTAGAAGCTGAGTTGCCTGTGGCTAGTTTTCCACAGCTAGATTTGGAAGGTTGCATTACTAGACCCAATTCCTCAGCCCTCTCTGTATCCAGGTCTTTTTTTTTTTTTTTTTTTTTTTTT